>JAOANR010000004.1:6645633-6887824 GCA_030278955.1 Hygrophila difformis | reverse complement strand
TGAGTAAGTTAACACATGCATGATCGTAGGGTTTAAAAGCCATTAACTTTAATAATTTAATAAAAGCATGATAATAACATAATATTTTAATTTAATCTAACGACAACATAATTCATTTCAGGGGCTCTATTTAATAACACATATTGCATGACTTAGAATAATAGCCATAATTTAAATAAAGCATTTAAATAGTTTAATTGGACAACATAACATAATCTAATTTAATTAAATTTAATATCCCCATTACATCCCCGATTTGGTATTTTCAAAGTTTCACCGATAGCATCGCGATGTCAACAAGTTTAGCCGGTAGCCCGGCGGCCGCAACCGTATCAGCCATACCCAGTACCACTCCGGAGCCTCGGGAAACCCATGTGGATATTCTCGAGAGTGTAGGCTCTATATTTTTGCGTTTTGGCAATATCATATCTCAAGTTTTAGCGCGCGGGGTCACCATCCGTTCCATTAAGGCACGAAGTGAAGCACAAGTTAGGGGGCACCCTGCAGAGCACTCACCCCTAATTTTAATTTATCAAGTTTGTAAAGGGGATTTAATTTTTAAAAATCTGACTTTAATTGTATTCATTTAAAAAATAATATCTCAACTCATTTCAACCCTAAAGGTTAATTCCATGTTCAACAAGATTTCAAGATTTTGTTTCCGGTAAACCACAGTTTACTCTACAATTCGTCTAAAATCAGATTTAATTCCAAAAATTCCAAAATTTCACAACGGACCTCCGAAACGTCGAGATCTACAAACTTTCATGTTTTAACTTTTTCAATCCGATATACCTAAACAGGTCAAAATCACCAGTTTTTGCAGAAGAACAATTCTGCCCGAATTAATGTAGTACAGTTTCAAGATTTCGAATTCTACATAGCATTCAACTCCAAATTTGATGAAATTTTACAGAGATCAATCTTAAGAACAATTATCTACGACTTTCATGTTCGACCAAAGATCTAAAACAGTCTAGAATCCTATGTCAAAAACGTGATCAAGATCATTCCTACGTTCTGTCCAGAATTTCGAGATCTAAGATTCAAGCAGTTCGGTTTCGTTGATTTTCACATATCAAAAATCATCTCTAAAAATTCTCAAAACATTTACAGTAGATAGAACTAAGCTTTAGGAACGTTTTTTTCGTGTTTTCAGTTTTTCCGTTTGAGTTCGTTTTAAGGTTCGGAAAAAATTCATCAAATCTGTTGCAGGGGGGGGGGTTGTCGGTAGAAAGTATAAATTGACAGATTTTCGATTTCTTGTTAATCTTTTAGTTTTGAATGTTTTAATTCATCCCAAAACCATGTAAGAGTTAACTTACAGAGTTGTGAACGTCCGGGGATCGTCTATTTCGAAGCGTGGCTTCCAGTCCACCGTTTCTCCTCTCCGTTCGTCGGGTTTCTACGATCTAGATCCAATACGAGGTGTAGAAGAGAAAAGAAGAAGATTAGGATTCGTTTTCGAATCGTATATAGAACAAGGATTGGATCAAGACTTACCACGACTATGGAGATCTTAGAATTTTCGTCCAACAGTGTTCGCCTTGGTTTCGTGCCTCCGACGACCTCCGGATTTAGGGTTTTGAATGTGTAGAAAGTTTGTAGGGTTTTGTAAAAGTATTCGGAGCTCCTAGGAGGTCTTATTTAATAGATAACTACACCTAGGGCGTCCAAAAATCTGACCCCAAGGGTCTTGGGTCGAGAGACGTTCAACCGAAAGTCGAAAAAATCCGCGTTCGGGCGAGAGATTCACGCAACGGGCGAATCCTGCCGCGTGGGCGCGGACGTGGCGCGCCCTATGCCTATTGACCGCGCGGCCTACCGCGCCGACTTCTGCCTGGACTTCCGGGACCCCCGGGCGGACGGTGCGATCCGTCGTGCTTTCTCCCGCCTTCTCTTTCGAGTTTCTATCCCTCTATGCTCCCGAGATTCCAGATTTTCCTGGGTATCTTCGGGGTTCTTCTTACTTTCTCTCTAATTTTTACTCGGGTCTAATTGGATGTTTGGACTCGAATCCTCGAGTTCATTAGTGTCCTAGGGTTTCGAGGTGTTACAATTTACTTACCTTTAATAATTGTTTTTATTTAATTAAATTCCTTTATTCCTTTTTTGTTAAATCTCATTTCTTCATTTCCTTATCTTCATTTATTTCTTATTTGCTGGATTTAATTTATTTATTTTATTTATTGTTATTTATTGTTTATTTATTTAATTATTAATATTATTTTATGTTGGAAAATTCTCGGGTATTACAAACGAGCTAGTTTATCCATGTGGGGAGTACCCCGCCAACATTAGTCTGATATAATTCCTTACTAGCTGTTTCACACAATACGGAAAAGACAAGATAAATGAAGAACACATTCTTGCATTAGAGACATTGGTTTTCTCATGCAAGGATATAGAAATAAATCAGTAATCACCCTTATGTCTAAATAATCTCTCATTCTATAATTAATTACAGTCCGGATTATATACTTAGATCATTAGAGTTTAATCTTGTGTAAGATAATCTTTTAGTGAGGAATTGAACAAAGTTCTTTATATCAAATTAATCATGGGTTGAGATCATTGGATTTCAACCCCTCAAAATATTAGATATAAAGGTTCAATTAATTAATGGGGAGAGATGGAGAATGAGAAAATTTGGGCAAGATAGTGCCATGCATGTCATGAAACAGAGTTTGTGTCGTGAACCGTGGGTCCACGACAGGGGGATCACGACAGAGAGGGGGGAAATAAGAGATATTGGAGTGCTTTGAAAATTAGGGGTTTTCCTGTCGCTAGATGTAAATTCCTGTCGCGAGGCATGGCCTAGCGACTGGAGTCTAGCGCCAGGGAGGTTTAGAAGTTAAAATTTGAGGCCAGTCGCTAATCAAAAATTGTGGTGCGAAACGTGGTTCCGCGACAGGAGGCCTATAGCGACTGGATTTTTTCAGAATTTAACCAAGGCATTAATTTCCCAGTCATGAAATTGAAATTGTGTCATGAACCGTGGGTTTCAGGACAGGATTACTACACGACTGGAGCCCTTTTGGAAAAGAAGATTGCAACAATTTGATCCCCAGTCGGTAGACTAAAAATGTGTCGAGAACCATGGGTTCTCGACAGTAATTGCCTATCGACCAGTTTTAGATAAAGAGACAGGGGTCCTTAGTCACTCATGTCGCTAGACCTGCCTTTCTGTCGCTAGAGACGTGGTCTCGCGACAGGGAAGAGGTTAGTCGACATGAGTGTGGGTTCAGGACACAAGTCAGGAAAAGAGAACAGTAGCATGCATAGTACGTGACCCTCACCCTATTTCAGATCAAAAAGTGATTCTACCCCCAGAAATAACCAAACAGTATTGAAATAAACAGGAACATGCTTGAACATAAGTAACTAAACTGGAACAATACTTAAAATTAAAGCAAAATCCTAATCTAGGGTTTAATCGCATACATACATGCATCAAAGTCCAAAAAGTAAAGAGAACAGGAAACTAAAACTAAAGAAAAGCAATAAGAGTCAAAAGACTCAAATAAACAAGAAAGCATTAATCCATGGGTTGTGAAATCCATTTCATGTTTTTGGAACACAAGAATGTTGAATGTTTTCCCCATTTTTCTTAAGAAGGTTGCTAATACCCATTATTTGGGGCATCAACAAACCCTAAAACAAAGGTTTGAAAATGAAAACAGGGTAGAAGGCTGGCTACCTAAACTACTAAAATAGAAAACAACATTAAAATAAACTAGATTAACTAAACTAGTGCATAAATTAAATATACAAAAAAAATTAAACTAAACTAAAGAGAAAACTACCTAAAAAACGATCTCCTCTAGAGTGTCTTCAAGAACAATTTTTCTAACTCCTAGCACATAGGGATCACCCACATATTTATAGAGGTGAAACCCTAGGCCCATGGCCTTGAGCCAAATGTTTCGTAAGACTCGCAAACATCACAGGCTTCTTTCGTTGTCGCGGGACTGCATGGTGTGGGCGCGATTATCACGCGGATGTTGCGCGAGATGAGGCTGCATGTCGCAGGACTTCTTGACTGAGTCTCTAACCTGCCTTCTGTGTCGCTAGACCCACACCCAGGTCGCGATGCTCGCGACTGGGTGCCTGCCTCGCGGACTGGGTGCCTAGCGACTGGTGCCTGGAGACTGAATTTGCCTTCAAGTTGTTGTGTGTCGCGGGAACACCTCCCAGTCCGAGGCCATGCTTCGCGACTGGGGTGTTTAGGGACTGGCTTCAGCTTTCTTCTGTGCTTGTGGCGCGGGACTCCCCCCGTGTCGCTAGACCATGCTTCGCTCCATGGGGTCTAGCGACAGGGCATTCTGGACACTGGTCTATTCTGGGCCAGATGGGCCGGAATTTATATTTTTGTGGCTTTTCCTTCTTTTCCCATCTTTTTTGTATTTTGTGGGCTTGTTTTAATTCTTTTGCCCCATTTTTTCATTCCTTTTTTCTTTTCTTTTCTTTTTCTCATGTTTTGATTTTTCTAGCATAAATGTGGTAATAAAATTACCTATTTATGCATTTTTCATACCAGCTCAATATTTTACAATTATGCATAAATCAGTCCAATTCAACTGCTTTCTTATTTAATATAAGACCGGAATACGATCAAATGCCCGTTTTTAGACACGAAATGGATTGAAAATAATGGTCATTCTTCTGGCCATTATCAACATCCTCACATTTAATACTGATCGTCCCCCGAGCAGTCAGAGTCAATGTTCTAAAGAACACGGACTCTGCAAATTCAATTCATTTTCGTGGCTTTCATAAATCACATTCTTTTTAGATTGGGATAAGACACATCAAAAACTACAAGTGTTAAATTCCCTTGATGTGCAGTGTTTAATAAAATGATACTTCTTCACTAACATCGGCCTACGAATCATACATTATTATCAATCCTTCATGAATATCATGTTTGAAAGATGCAAAGATTAAGAATGAGAATAAGGTATGACATGATCATATTTAATAGAACGGAGCCTCACATATAAGATAATCGGAAAATTCACATCACTCTCAATGGGGTTTAATCAGTGAATACTCAAAATCAGATTTCGATTAAATTATCCCATAAGCTTGCAATCAGACCAACTCGCCACCCGGCTCATTTCCTTAAATCGCGATCAAGAGGGTCTTATTCAAGGGTTATAACGGGGCATACGGTTGTAGCATTTGGTAGGGAAAGGAAATTATTGGCTAGGGAAATGGCAAGAATTTATTCTATCATATCTTGGCATTTTTATTTAAAATTTATGATCATGCAATGTTTCTTCTTTCTTTGCTTTTCTTTTTCTATTGCGTGACATTAGACTAAGTCTAATTTGCTTTGTCATTTGCAATTTATTTGTGTTGAAATGGGACTCCAACACACAAAATATATATATATTATATATATCTATTTTTGAATCGGCTTATAGCATACCGATTAATGCGTTTTTTTTATGATCACAAATCTAATGCCTTGATTAAAATTTATCCTTGCACACTTGGGTGTTGATATATTTGGTCTTTTTAGAAGGCTAGGAATAATATAGAGGGCTTCAAAAGGGAAATTAGGCTTATAGCTCAAATGGTTAAGTCCTAAAAGGGAAAATATTTTTGGGGGTTTGGGATTTCAAAAGAAGGCCAAAATTTTGGTTTTCTAGGTGCCTCGATCATGTACTCGATCTCGGGAATATGCATGGTCTTGAATCGGTCCCCATTGCAAGTTCTAGTTTCCTTTAATCAAAATGATTCACAATCAAGGGAATAAATGAGTAAAAGTGACTCATGGCTCAAATCTCACAAGGTTGGGTTGATTCATGTCATACAGTATTCTAAGATTTAATCGAAGCTTAATTCTAACAATCTATTCGATCATAATTTTCAGAATGCAGATTTATTACCTAATAAGCTGATCGCATCATTAAATTTTTATAGCTCAAAACCCTTAGGGAATTCATTTCATGCGTGTTTTCAATTATATTATCCCAATTTAAAGGTTTGAAAATTTAATCACAAGCCTAAATTCAACACGTGAATTTAGAGCAGGTTTTATGCACATTTTGCTGGTTATTTAATTTAAAGCAGTAAAAGAGGCAATGTGCACATACAAAGTATGTCAACAGCATATTTTTGGCCTGACAGTCACTTATTCATCTCGGACTGTCAGACATCTTTTCAAGAATGAAAGCGACTAAAAATTGTTTTTGGATCTCGAAAGTTGAGTTCCATTTTGCAAAGCAATATAATACATCGATTACAAGAGATTTCCATGCAATCAGATTGAACTTGCACAAATGATAGAAAATTCTCTATATGATGTTTACATTTGAGCTCGCAATGATAGGATTGAGACGCACTCATTCAGTTGGATCCTGGGGTTTGATTGGAAGGACCAGCAGTCATCTTTGGGTGGAGCTGTGGGCTGTGGAAGTTGTTTTAACAAGTGCATGACAGTACAAACTCCATCATCTTCCGTTGCCTCTCTTCACTTTCCAGTCTCTCTCTATGCATGCGCTCTTCTCTGTCCACTAGCAGCTTCTGAACTCTTCATCTCGCCTCCTCTGCTCGGCGCTTCTCTTCGGTTACTTTCCTTTCTTTCATCTCCTTCCTTTCCCAAAAATCATTGTGTCTGCCAGCGTTCTTATGCTGTCTGTGACTGTCTTGCTCATGCTGCTCATAGTTCCACTACGAGGGAGTCAGCCAGAGTGCTGTGAGACGTTCTGACTTGCAGGTGGGACTTGGACTGGACGAGGTGGAGGTTGAGCTGGGGGTGGGAGGTGGTATTTCCATATGCTCCTGCTGGTGCTCTTCTTGTACTGCGGTTGAAGGTCCCGCATCAGTACGGGCTTTCTTTGTTCCCTTCTTGGCCCTAGATGGCCTGATTCTCTTGCTTGTGGAAGGTGCTTGACCACCGGATATGAGCGAAGATTGTGCCTCGGAATCGCCGGGCAGTTGAGGTAGTGAATATGTAATGCTTTCCACGCAAGCGGAGATTCGGCACGCTGATGGGAGGGTTTATCTTCACTAGCTCATCGGTTGCAAACGCACTTAAATCGACGCCCTGGCTTATGCAGATTCTTCGGATCAAATTTGGATAGCACAAGACCTGCTTGTCTTCTATCCGGGTCGTCAGAACCTCAAAGACATGCCTCCCTACGTTTAGCTTCACGTCCATGCCACAACTTTGCGAGTCCTATAAGAACGCTTCCAGATGTTGTGTGTGGGGTGCGAGTTGGGGGCCGGATTTTCGACATGTAAAACTCATAGGTCGGCATGAAGTGCAGTTTCAACCAGTTTGTATCGAAAGTATGGTCCGAAGCGGGTACCCTTGTCATACTGTTTGCTATAGCTGAATACAATGCAGCTTTCTTGGTCTTCCCTCTCTTCATCAGAATTTCTCCAGCAGGGAAATTCGTCTCGGATATCCGGGGTCTCGAAGAATGTATTCAACCATTCGGGTGAGATGTTGATAACATGACCCCGGATCCAAGTCCTTCTGTGGTTTGCTTCAATGTTGCAGAAGAATTCGCGCGTTAGCTCTACAAACCCATCTTCCTCATGGTGCAACATGAAGTTCCCCCCATTCTTGGTTTCTGTAGAATGTTTCAATTGTGGGGTGGAGCGAGATCTCTGGGCTGAATCCTTATCTGGCACGATCGTCTTTAATAATTTTGCGTATCGTTCAGCCCCTTCCATGCGCCCATTGAATTTGACCTCCAAGTCTGCTTTGTCCAGTTTCTCTTCTTTTCATATTGCTTTGTCACTCCCATCCGATGCCTTATAGTATTTTCAGACCAAAATTCAATTGGTCTAACAGAACCAATTGACTCAAGTCTTCACTTGTGTGCCAATCTGTTGACCCACTTTGATTTCTTTGGACCGGTTTCATTGCTGGATCCTGCCTCATGCTCCCCATGAATTGGTTCTCCTCTTTCCTCAGCTGCTTCATTTTTAGACCCCTCCTCAACCTCCTTCTCCTCCCTTAGAATGTTTTCAGCTGCAGCTTTTGCCATAATTTTTCGGACATTTTCCTTGAGTGCAGAGGCCATAGGGTGTTCACTTGATTGCTCTTCCAGAGTTTTGGCCACTGCTTCTGGATCAATGGATTCATCCGAGCCTTGTGGCTGTTCAGCTTGATGTGACGGGCTTTCTGCTTCTGCCTGCTGGACTTGACTCTCTGCTACTCTTCCTTTTTGTTTTGCTTTTTGAGCCATGTACTCCTTCCACAGAGGGTCATCCTTTTTAAATGCAAAGAATGCCCTGAATTTTTCCTCCCATTCCCCCGGAGTCATGTCTGGATAAGGAAGAGTATCGTCGCCTCTGGTGGATGGCCTGACTTCAGGCATTGTATCTAGCACCAGCAGCTCATCATCATCAATGTCCTGGATTTTCTTGGGCTCGGCAGATTTCTTAGCCCTTTTCTTCTTTTCTTCCTCTTCTCTTTCAAGTTTTACTCTCTTGAATTTTTCCAGTGCTGGCCCCTCCGCTGTTTCAGTTTCAGCTCCCTTTTTGGATTCGAGCTCAGCCGCAAGCTTTCTAGCAGCTTCCTCATCTTTTTTCTGTGGTTCATCAACCTTGCCTTTCAGCAGCTCCGACAGCGTAATTGGATTTGCAGAGGTTTCAACAGTTCCAATTACAGCTTCAATTCTGGCAGTGCCTACAAGCGGATCAATAAGCTGAGACACTTCCGTCTGATACCTGATCTGATCTTGCCCCTCTCCCGCATCGATCCTTGCTTCAATTTGATCATTCAGCCTTTCTCGAATATTTTTCCGGATGGTTTGAGCATCATGTGCAGTGGGCCCACCCCAAGCAGGAGGCTCTGTTTTAATTTTGAGTTCATGCCCTTGCACTTCTTCAGTGATCACCACATCTTCATCATTCCCCTTCTCTTTCTCCACCTCTGTTGATTTCCTCGTCTCCAATTCCGCTTGGAGCTTTTCAGCAATTTCTTTGTCGTGCAATTCTTTCTTTCTCCTTTCCTCCTCAGTTTCCTTTTCTTTTTCTGCTCGTTTTTCCTCAAGTATCTTGTCCACTCCTGAACCTCCTGTCTCGTTTCCTTTTTCAACCAGACCGGCTAAGGCATTCTCTTCTTCCTGCAATTTTCTAGCCAGTGCAGCATCTTGAGCAATCAGTTCTTTCCGTTTAGGAGGTGGTGGTGGCATCTTTTCTTTGCCTCTATCTTTGGGATCTGACGGTGCTGCTGGCTTTTTGGCAGTTGGCTCAGGCTCTTGGATCACCACTTTTTTCTCCGGAGCCCTTGCCGTGTTTTCTTTCTCAGCCGATTTAACTAGCCGTCGTCTGGACTGTACAGGATGTTCAGGCTGTGCTGCAGTTTTGTCCACAGCAGGTGTTGGCATTTCAGATTGAGTAGGCTGTGTTGGAGTCCGAACTGTTTCTTGTTGTACCACAGCCTCGGGGTTAGCAGTTTTCTGAGCCTCAGCCTGCTCCCTCGGTGGCAAGGCAAATGCTTGCACTGTTGGTTGGGTAGGCTGCGGGTTGGCGTCAGGAGGAGGTGTCGAGATGTAGGCATTAATGAGAGCGTCTGGGTCCTCTTCGGCATCTCCTTCAATGCCTGGCTTACCCTCATAGCCCAGCAGCTTCTCAGCGTATTTCAAATAGTCCTCCACGAAGCTCCGTTGAGTGATGTGTTCTAGCTGTACTTCCCAATCGTCCTTTATCCTTTTGCAGAACTTGCTGCGGACATTGTGGTTGTAGTGCAAGATCTTTTTCTTCCTTTCTGACTTCTCATTACAGTATCGGAGTCCCTCTTTATCCATTTCCATGATCAGTTCCAGGTAAGCCTCCCGATACTTGTCTATCATAGCCCCTACTAGGTCTTTTCGGATCCCTTCGAGATAAGTCATGTCCTGTGCAAGGTTGTAGTTGAGGTAAGTATTTGCCTCAGCTTTAGACATCAGATTGAACTGTCTGTCCCCTTTCTTTATAGGCTTCCAGCTACCCTTGTGTATCCACCAACAGTTGTTCTCTCAGTACAGCGATGTGGCGAGGAAGCTCATCATCCCTAGTTGTTTTAAATTGCCCATATTTTCTGCGCGTGAAAACATATTCGAATACCTCTTCAGCAGGCAGCTCCACCCCCGGATCCAGAAAAGACTTAGTGATGCTCGGATTTCCTTTTCCCCATGAAAAGTCAGATCTTCCCATTCTTGCCGTGCGTCCGTTATCATCTTTCTCATGGTCTCCAGTAGTGAAGTGTTGTGGCCTTGCTCAAACTTCTCAGCACTTTTAAGGTGTTTGTACAGGTTCAAACTCAATTCTCTGTGCATGATGCGGGCTTGATCTGTGATCCATCTTTGCTCCACCGGTCCCCTTCTTTCAAAAAGATATGGGTTCCACTTGAATGGGAATACTTCGTGCATCATGATATTTCCGCTCTTGAGAATTCTGCTGAGATCAATCTGCTTATCTGTGAATGCCATTCTGACTTGGGGATCTATGATCTGAACTGGGATGATGACGTCGAAGTCAGCTAGATGTGGCTCTTTCGTCCCTCTTTCCACATGCCTGTTCCAGATTGCTCTGTGTTCTCCGGACCTTAGCTGGATACGTTCATGATGGACTTCTGGAGTCGTGAGTGCATCCTGTGGGGCATGGTCTATCATCATTCCCCAAAATTTCTTTAGCAAGTGATAATAGTCTCTTTCTATGGATGCTGCTACAATGGTTCTCTCCTCCGGAGGTATGTTCACATCCCACCCTGGTGCAAAGCTCAAGTTTATCCTCTGTGGTATGATCGAGCGGTACTTTGTACTCTGAAACAATGGCCGCTCTCATGTCCTTAATTTCAGTTCGGTCAGCTGATGCTTGAATAGCTGCATCTCTATATGTGCAGTCAGGCAACCCGATGCCTGACTTTACCACTAATTCACTCCTGAGAAGGATAGAAAAGATCAGGGATATTCAAGTTTTTATAATTTTCAAGAATTTGTTCAAGTTGAAAGTCAACATCCTCACATTTTGAGCTTTGCTCGAAATGTGATTCAATTGATTTAACTTGAATTTTATTACAATATACTATTTATAGCTGCAATATTAAAATTGAGGTCATTGGACCTAAAGATGTTTTTGATTTGGACTCTTGAGTCCAAAAAGAGGAATTGGGAAGGTCTTTGGACTAAAAGTCCTTTAAATGGGCCCTTTGGGCCCAAAAGAGAAAAACTTGATTAACTTTTTATTAAACAAGCCCGAGGTACTTGTTGAAAATGGGATGAGACGAGACGAATGGGATGGATGCTCGAAATTGGAATGTGCAGTGGAGACGTGGCGGGTGGATCTGCTAATTCCGGATTGCTTGGACTGTCTTTGGACAGTGAAACACTCACACAAAATTTGGCAAACACTATTTTTTTATTTTTTCAAGGTTGACTTGTTTTATTTAATGAAAAGTGGGATGTGTGTGGTCCCATGTTTGGATTTTTGAAAAGTGATAGCAGTTATAAGTGGTGAAAAACACTGCTATCTTATTCACACTCTTAGTTCCATTGGGAACCAAAAACACCAAGTCAAACTTTATTCCACCAACATATTTTATCTTTTTGTGAAAAAGTGATTTCAGGAAAAGGGGCTTGGGTGTGCACTGGGATTGCCAAAGTATAACAAACATCCACTTTACACAGATTGTTGTACACAAACGCACAGGGTACTAGAACAGGGAGTGAGCATTAAATGAACAAATTGGCATGCAAAGAGCATCTACACAGTATAGCAAAAACACAAGAATCATGCTCATTTTCCACAGAGACATAAAATCAAACATCTATCTAGACCAAAACAGGGAATCACAAAGTCTCATGCTTCATAATCATCTGATCAGACAATTTGACATGCTCCCAACTCAACAGTTAACCAATAGCATCAAGTCATTCACAAATAACCTAAATACTCATCAGTTTTTAAGCTTAAACCTCAAAATCTCACGAGAGGGCTTAGTGCTACTGCTACACTCAAGAAATCAAGCATAATTCACAAGAACCCTAAAAACTCTAAAGTCCGACAATGGTGAAAACAGTCCTAATACACTCCCAATCCTGCACTATGTTCTCCAACAACCCTAGATGCCGAAATCAAAATGCCCATTTAAAAACGACCATTTCCTTCCCCCTTCAAATCAGAACAAACATATATCTAACCTTCACCCCATGCTCGGCCAACAACAAACATTCATCAGAAATCAAAACAACAACAATTATGCCCAAAGTACCTGTAGCCTAAAATCGAACTCGAGAATCACACAATAGAACAAGGCAGAAGTTCATTTACACATAATGAAACGAGAAACACAAAAATCACAAAAACAGGGGCCTGTGCGAACTCGTGAAATGTGTGGGAGAGAGGTTACCAGGGTTCGGTTTTCTTCGGGGACGAAGAAGATGAGGGCTCCATTGTGCTTTTCGCGAAAAATGGACGGCGTTTCGCCTGAGATGGTGATCGGAGAGTGCGGGGAACACGTGGTGTTCGTCGGGAATGAGGGGTGTTTGAGAGAGTTTGAAAAACTGGCTAAGTGTTGGAGAAGTGAGGAAGAAGGAGAAGGGAGGGAGTTATATATACTGCTGGGCCTGGTCGCGGAACCCTAGCCCATATCGCGGAACCAGGTTCCACGACTGGGGTCTAGCGCCATTAGAGGGGGCGCTAAATTGGAAGCCAGTCGCGAGGCGTGGCCTAGCGACTGGGGTATTACTCGACAGGATTAAAAGAAGGGAAATGGGGTCAGGAGAAAGTGTGTCGCCGGACTGTCCCCTGGCGCTAGGCGTGGTCTCGCGACACAGGGTTGTTCCGCGACAGAATGTGGTTATGAGGGTTTGGAGGCCCTGTCGCTAGGCTTGGCCTGTGTCGCGGAACAAGGGTCCGCGACATGGGTTGAGTTTAGCGACAGGAGTCCTTAGCTGAGTTTAAAAGGTCCGTGTCGCTATCCTCCTGGCGCGGGACTGGGTTCCACGACAGGAAGAGGTTTCGCGACACGGATTTTGAATTTTCAAATTTTTAACAGACTGGGCCCGAGTGCGATGTTGGGCCTGAGTCCATTTTATTTGATTTGGTTCTGAATAGATTCAGTCCAAATAAATTCAAAATATTGGGCCGGAATTTATGATAATCTTCTTGCATAAAATTAGGTCGGATCAGTTCCATTTATCTGTGAAACTTATTCCGGATTTTGCTTTAAATTCCGAGAATATTTTCTTAGATTCGTGGAATTAATCCAACCAAGAACCTGGTTTTCCATGCTATTTTTCTGCTCCTTCTTTTTGGCGGTTCCGAATTTCCTGCAAGACAGATAAATACCCAATTGGTCAGGTTTTCTCCTCAAATCAACATCCTCACATTTAGAGTCTTAGTACTCTAAATGTTTAATTAATTTGAGGGTACTTCTCTGTTCTGAAATAAATAAATAAACTACACTAACTAGCTATGAGTAATCAGGAGTGTAATTCTCTTAATGAACGACGCTGCATCCTCCCCGGCAAAGGCGCCATGAAACTTTTGACAATTTCATCAACACGAGTATTTTATAAAATAAATCAAGTTTTTATTAAAAGAAAGGAGTTATGATTTATGGGAAGGGGTTTAAGGATATATTTCACTTTTTATTACTCAAGTGGGAAACTTTGATTTCAAATGGCGCGATGAAAATCCCCGGCCATGAAACTTTTGACAATCTCCCACTATATGAGTATTTTCTGAAAATCAATAATCCTGGTTTTCAATTTTATTTAATGAAATCAATTTATGACGGCGGAGTTGGGATTAGGGATATATTTATAGGTTGCCACGTTTTTATTACTCGTGTTAAGAAACTGTGCCCCCGAAAGCGCACGGTGTCAAAAATTGCAGTAATTTATAGTAACTACCGGATCGTTCACTGTTGGATGTGCGATAGATGCAGGGCCCACGTCGTTTACTAAGATTTTCCACTCGGTTACTCGATTCAAGTTTGTGTTTGATTATCAACTACTTGACGTAATTTAAACTAAGCTATGAAAGCAATTAAAATAGAGCAGATAAAATTATTCTAGAAACCGAATTAAATTTAATCTAAGAAAGCAATAAAATTAATCTAAGGAAGCGGTTAAATTAAGCTAAGAAAGCAGATTTAAAATGAGACAGAAGAGACAGGGAGAAAATAATAAGAATTGGACAAGATTCAGATGAAACACAATTAAACTTCCATTTTAATTACACAGATCTTTGTTTGGGATAATTCATTCAGTTAGCTAACTCTCATGTTTCCTATACTATGTTCCCTTTAACAGACAGGTACTTACAGTAAGGATTTACATGCCTTAAGACAACAAAATCTAAGATGCCACAAACTCGTAACTTCCCTTGCAATGCCTTGCAGGAATGTGTTAGTCACCTGTGGTGGATAAGCAACACCCGACAAATCATTTATTGACGTGCCAAGTACTACTATTATTCTCCCATGTCACACCCAAAGATTCTAATCAAGCCTGAACTATCCCTTAACTATCAATCCTAGTAGCAGTTACACAACTCTCAATACAACCGAGTGACCTCTAATGGAAGCGTTTAAAAGAAAGCGATAAAGAAAGCATTTAAAATCCTATCACTCGGAGGTTTTGAAGGTCTGACCCTGGTAGTAAAAGACAGCCCCCAGTCAAGATGACCGGGTGTGGATCAATAATTCTCGGCTCTCGGTGAACCGCTCGCAGTGTTCACTTCCTTCCGAGTGGTTATGAGATACAAACTAATGAAACGAACTAATAAATTAGTTCGTTCCGGATGTACTCACTCAGGACTCAAAGGTAGGCTTTGGCAGAAGAGGATAGTGGTTGAAAGGAACTCAACCCTATCTTAGAAAATAACCAAGGCCTGGATGTTGTTCCTCTAAGATTATATACTACACTGTATTTGAATCCAAGTGGACCCCATCTCGGTGTAATAATTAATCTCGGATTCCCAACAAACAACAATTTCGGAAAATAATGAATTTGAAAACCATTCCCTAAACAGGTACTAGACTCTCAATTAAAACACAGATCCTTTCAGTCTAGGTGAGACCTAATCGCTGACTCTGCTTCTAATTTCCCAAAATTAACCCCCGGTAGAATGTGAATTAGTCATAACTGAGGAATTTATCCCTTACTTAGATCCGGATTTTATAAATGAATTTTTGTTGGAAATTTACTGTGAGACATCTAATTAAAATCAAGACTTCTATGTCCAAGGGAAGGATCCCAAAATAATTAGACCACAATAATTACATAATAATATCATGCAAAATTTTATAAGGAAGTGTAAAATTAAATTAACCCAAAATATAAGGTGGGTTTAGACAGAATGTGAAACACGGAGATGAAATAGCCGGAAATAGAAAGAATTTTGGCTAAAGAAATGACAAAATAATTAGGGTTAATTGGATTGCAGTTATCTGTGGTCCAGTTCCCTAATCATTAAGGTGAGATGATTTTAGACAGCAGAAGACCTTAGACGACAGTGATCGCTATCATCAAGACTTCTACTATCTGTGAAATGAGAGAAAAACCTCCATATTTTCTCACTGTAGTACTATTCAAACAGTGTTGATCGACACTGTTGGATAATATTACAGCTCAAAATTCAGGTTTGAAAATAAGATAGAGAAAAGGAAACTGTATCCGGATAGGAGTCAGCTGAGCAGCTATTATAATCCCGGATGGACGAACCGCCAAGGCTTCCACCGACTACTATCCGGACTATGCAAAATAACATCTAGTAATTAATATTCAGACCACGAGCTAGTTTATCCATGTGGGAGTACCCGCCAACATTAGTCTGATATATTCCTTACTAGCTGTTTCACACAATACGGAAAAGACAAGATAAATGAAGAACACATTCTTGCATTAGAGACATTGGTTTCTCATGCAAGGATATGGAAATAAATCCGTAATCACCCTTATGGTCTAAATAATCTCTCATTCCATAATTAATTACAGTCCGGATTATATACTTAGATCATTAGAGTTTAATCTTGTGTAGAATAATCTTTTAGTGAGGAATTGAACAAAGTTCTTTATATCAAATTAATCATGGGTTGAGATCATTGGATTTCAACCTCAAAATATTAATATAAAGGTTCAATTAATTAATGGGGAGAGATGGAGAATGAAAATTTGGCAAGAGAGTGCCATGCATGTCATGAAACAGAGTTTGTGTCGTGAACCGTGGGTCCACGACAGGGGGATCACGACAGAGAGGGGGGAAATAAGAGATATTGGAGTGCTTTGAAAATTAGGGTTTTCCTGTCGCTAGATGTAATTCTTGTCGCGAGGCATGGCCTAGCGACTGGAGTCTAGCGCCAGGAGGTTTAGAAGTTAAAATTTGAGGCCAGTCGTTAATCATAAATTGTGGTGCGAAACGTGGTTCCGCGACAGGAGGCTAGCGACTGGATTTTTTCAGAATTTAACCAAGGCATAATTTCCCAGTCATGAAATTGAAATTGTGTCTTGAACCGTGGGTTCAGGACAGGAGTTACACGACTGGAGCCCTTTTGGAAAAGAAATTGCAACAATTTGATCCCAGTCGGTAGACTAAAAATGTGTCGAGAACCATGGGTTCTCGACAGGATTGCCTATTGACCAGGTTTTAGATAAAGAGACAGGGGTCCTTAGTCACTCATGTCGCTAGACTGCCTTTCTGTCGCTAGACGTGGTCTCGCGACAGGAAGAGGTTAGCGACATGAGTGCGGTTCAGGACACAAGTCAGAAAAGAGAACAGTAGCATGCATAGTACGTGACCTCACCCTATTTCAGATCAAAAAGTGACTCTACCCCAGAAATAACCAAACAGAATTTGAAATAAACAGGAACATGCTTGAACATAAGTAACTAAACTGGAACAATACTTAAAATAAAGCAAAATCCTAATCTAGGGTTTAATCGCATACATACATGCATCAAAGTCCAAAAAGTAAAGAGAACAGGAAACTAAACTAAAGAAAAGCAATAAGAGTCAAAAGACTCAAAATAAACAAGAAAGCATTAATCCATGGGTTGTGAAATCCATTTCATGTTTTTGGGACACAAGAATGTTGAATGTTTTCCCATTTTCTTAAGAAGGTTGCTAATACCCATTATTTAGGCATCAACAACCCTAAAACAAAGGTTTTGAAAATGAAAACAAGGTAGAAGCTGGCTACCTAAACTACTAAAATAGAAAACAACATTAAAATAAACTAGATTAAACTAAACTGGTGCATAAATTAAATAATACAAAAAAATTAAACTAAACTAAAGAGAAAACTACCTAAAAACTGATCTCCTCTAGAGTGTCTTCAAGAACAATTTTTCTAACTCCTAGCACATAGGGATCACCACATATTTATAGAGGTGAAACCCTAGGCCCATGGGCCTTGAGCCCAAATGTGTCGTAAGACTCGCAAACATCACAGCTTCCTTCGTGTCGCGGGACTGCATGGTGTGGCGCGATATCACGCGATGTGGCGCGAGATGAGGCTGCATGTCGCAGGACTTCTTGACTGAGTCTCTAACCTGCCTTCTGTGTCGCTAGACCACACCCAGTCGCGAGGCCATGCCTCGCGACTGGGTGCCTAGCGACTGGTGCCTGGAGACTGGAATTTGCCTTCAAGTTGTTGTGTATCGCGGAACACCTCCCAGTCGCGAGGCCGTGCTTCGCGACTGGGGTGTTTAGGGACTGGCTTCAGCTTTCTTCTGTGCTTGTGGCGCGGGACTCCCCCCGTGTCGCTAGACCATGCTTCGCGCCACGGGGTCTAGCGACAGGGCATTCTGGACACTGTCTATTCTGGGCCAGATGGGCCGAATTTATATTTTTGTGGGGTTTTTCCTTCTTTTCCCATCTTTTTGTATTTTGTGGGCTTGTTTTATTCTTTTGCCCATTTTTTTCATTCCTTTTTCTTTTCTTTTCTTTTTCTCATGTTTTTGGATTTTTCTAGCATAAATGTGTAATAAAATTACCTATTTATGCATTTTTCATACCAGCTCAATATTTTACAATTATGCATAAATCAGTCCAATTCAATTGCTTTCTTATTTAATATAAGACCGGAATGCGATCAAATGCCCGTTTTAGACACGGAAATGGATTGAAAATAATGGTCATTTCTGGTCATTATCATATGCTTGGGCTTTATCATAGATTAAAATATAATAAAAGGTTGGATATGCTCTGCTATGTTCTGTGATGTTTTTCTGTGAAAACTGTAGTATTGTTTGACAATAGTAACTGTTGGCTGTGATTGGCAGGGGAAATGGCTTCGAAAGAGGAGAAGGGGATTATGGAAGAGGGTGTGGCTGAGAAGAAGGCAAATATCATCACTGAAGAACATGGGGACAATAAGAAGGAGAGAGCGAGCGAGTCTTCAGTAACGGTAAGAATATATGTTGAGTGTTCTATTTCAAATTTGTTGTATTTTGGAGCAAAACATATGTATAGATTGTTTCCTTGATATGCCACTGTTTTAGGGGAAGGTGGAGTATTTGAATCAATTCTGTGTTGTACTTGTTTGGTTGACAGGGAAAAACGGGGAAACCTGCCGAAAAAAGTAAGAAAAAGCAGGTCGGT
Source organism: Hygrophila difformis (assembly GCA_030278955.1). Taxonomy (NCBI): domain Eukaryota; kingdom Viridiplantae; phylum Streptophyta; class Magnoliopsida; order Lamiales; family Acanthaceae; genus Hygrophila; species Hygrophila difformis. The sequence goes on along the minus strand of JAOANR010000004.1, from coordinate 6,869,266 downwards.
GATGTGAATCACACGGCGAGCATCAGGCCCCGTTGTTCCGTAGGGGTGTATTTTTGGTGTATTTTCGATGTGGCCATGTTGGATTTGACCGAACAATTTGGTTTTGTTTGATGTGCCTTATTTCATTTTGGATGGTATTAGACTTTATGATGATGCGTATTGCCTTTGCTGCTCCATATGACCAAAATACACACTCAAAGAGACGACGGAAGGTGTCACTCACTTCAAACCCTACTTGGGTGGTGCAATGCATTTGGGTGGTGCAATAAATAAGGGTGGGGTGCAATGTCCACATGTCGAGGCATTGGTCAATAAACAAGAAGTTGGTCAATGTGTAGTTTGTGGAGTCTAGTACGGTTCACTTTTTAGTGTTGTATCGAAATTCCAGAATTGAATATTACATATGTGTATGTGTATTGTAGTCATTCTTCCTGTTGAGTACTGTTTTTGAACTCCATTTCCAGCCCGATTAACGATGTAGGAGGCATATGCATTCAACATCATACGTAAAAATGTTCATTTGTGCATATTGCTAGATTAAGCCATAATAAGTTATAATCTGAACTGAAGTGGTTCATATAGGGAGCAATGTGTATTATAAAATTCAATGGAGAGTGCCATAATGTCTTAAACAACATCTTGAGTGTGTTCCATTTGGGTTAGAAACGGTGAATGTGTCCAACTATAGTGTATGACTAAGATATGGTGCATCATTAGAATGGTGCACGTAATCCAATCAAACGTGGGTTAGCTAACTCAGGTATTGAATTGGACGAATATGGTATTCTCCTTGCATTTCTTTGTTACCATCTCGTATTAATTGGATGCGTTTGAATTCATCAAGTATATGTCACACTGATGTGACTACAATTCCATTATCTTACGCAATGTCATAAAAAGTACTGATTTGACAGCCCCAGCAGGTTACTTTTCCGAATTCCAATGAAGTCTTTTCCTATTTTATTATTTTTTGAGGTTTGCCCATTAGCGGTACAGTGTCCAAGAAATGTGTGATGTGACGTGCTGTGGTCATATATCTATGCATGATTGATTGTTGATTTATACCTAACCAACTTAGATTTATAACACACTTACACCTTGTAATACCCGAGAATTTTCCATCATAAAATAAAACAATAATTAAATAAATAAATAATAAATAAAATAAATACCATAAATAAATAAATAAATCCAGCAAATAAAGAAATAAATAAAGAGAAGGAAATGAGAAAATGAGATTTAACTTAAAAAGGAATTAAAGGAATTTAATTAAATAAAAGGATGGATTGAAGGTAAATAAATTATACACCGAAACCCGACACTAATGAACTCGAGGATTCGAGTCCAAATGTCCAATTAGACCCGAGTAAAAATTTAGAGAGAACGTAGAAACCCGAAGATACCCCGGAAATCGGAATTCGGGAGCATAGAGGGATAGAAACCCGAAAGAGAGGCGGAAAAGCACGACGGATCGCACGACCCGCCCGGACCGAAGTCCAGGCGAAGTCGGCGCGGTGGCCGCGTGGTCTCAAGGCATTGGGCGCGCCACGACCGCGCCACGCGACAGATTTGCCCGTTGCGTGAATCTCTTGCCCGAACGCGGATTTTTCGACTTTCGGTTGAACATCTCTCGACCCAAGACCCTTAGGTCAGATGTTGGACGCCCTAGGACCTGGGAAATCTATAAATAAGACCTCCTAGGAGCTCCGAATACTTTTACGAAACCCTACAACCTTCGACACATTCGAAACCCTGAATCCGGAGTCGTCGGAGGCACGAAACCAAGACGAACGCTGTTGGACGAAATTTCTACAGATCTCCATAGTCGTGGTAAGTCTCGATCCAATCCTTGAAAATAAACGATTCGAAAACGAATCCTAATCTTCTTCTTTTCTCTTCTACACCTCGTATTGGATCTAGATCGTAGAACCCGACGAACGGAGAGGAGAAACGGTGGACTGGAAGCCACGCCTTCGAATAGATGATCCCGGACGTTATAAACTCTGTAAGTTAACTCTTACATGGTTTTGGGATGAATTAAAACATTCAAAACTAAAAGATTAACAAGAAATCGAAAATCTGTCAATCTATACTTTCTACCGACGCAACAGATTTGATGAATTTTTCCGAACCTTAAAACGAATTCAAACGGAGAAACTTAAAACATGAAAAACATTTCTAAGACTTAGATCTAGCTAATGTAAATATTTGAGAATTTTTAGAGATGATTTGTTATGTGAAAACTAACCGAAACCGAAATGCTTGAATCTAGATCTTGAAATTCTTGACAGAACTTAGGAATGATCTTGATCACGTTTTTGACATAGGATCTAGACTGTTTTAGATCTTTGGCCGAACATGAAAATCGTAGATAATTGTCTTAAGATGATCTCTGTAAAATTTCATCAAATTTGGAGTTGAATTGCTATGGTAAAATTCGAAATCTTTAAACTGTGATACATTAAATTCGGACAGAATTGTTCTTCTACGAAAATTGGTGATTTTGACCTATTTAGGTATCTCGGATTGAAAAAGTTAAAACACGAAAGTTGTAGATCTCGATGTTTCTGAGTCAGACGTGAACTTTTATAATTTTTGGAATTAAATCTGATTTTAGACGAATTTTAGAGTAAACTGTGGTTTACCGGAAACAAAATCTTGAAATCTTGTTGAAACATGGAATTAACCTTTAGGGTTGAAATGAGTTGAGATATTATTTTTAAATAAATACAATTGAAGTCAGATTTTTAAAATTAAATCCCCTTACAAACTTGATAAATTAAAATTAGGGGTGAGTGCTCTGCAGGGTGCCCCCTAACTGCTTCACTTCGTGCCTTAATGGACGATGGTGACCCCGCGCGCTAAACTTGAAATGTGATATTGCCAAAACGGCGAAATATAGAGCCTACACTCTCGTGAATATCCATATGGGTTTCCCGAGGCTCCGGAGTGGTACTGGGTATGGCTGATACGGTTGCGGCCGCCGGGCTACCGGCTAAACTTGTTGACATCGCGATGCTATCGTGAAACTTTGAGATACCAAATCGGGAATGTAATGGGGATATTAAACTAAATTAAATTAGATTAAATTATGTTGTTGTCCAATTAAATTATTTAAATGCTTTCTTTAAATTATGGCTATTATTCTAAACCATACGATATGTGTTATTAAATAGAGCCCTGAAATAAATTATGCTATTGGATAGTTGATTAGATTAAATTGAATATTATGTTATTATCATGCTTTTAGTTATTTATTAAAGTTAATGGCTTTTAAACCCAACGATCATGCATGTGTTAACTTACTCAGCAAGTTTGCTGACCAAAACCGTTTTTATACCTTTTCTTACAGAATATGTGGAATGAGCATGTGTGAGCACGATTCATGCATGGGATTTTGGGAAATGTTATTTTGCTTTTAAATTCATACTTTAGACTATATTATGAACGGGCCTGTTTAACCCGTGTTTTGGCCATGTCGGCCCTATTTATATTTTCCGCTGCGATACTGTACTAAACCAATTATTTCCGCTGCGCTATACTATTATTATTTTCCAATTATATTGAATGGGCTATCTTGAATGATTTAAATACTTTTAAATACTGCAATACCTAGCCTTGCATCTCTTTAGTAAGCTCGGAGAAACCGTGTCTTACTAGGGGGATGTGGCGGTTACATCCCGACCTCGGTGACCAAAAACCGGGGTGTTACAAGTTGGTATCAAAGCCCGGCTATTTTTAAACTATTATTTTTAAACCATTATTATTTTTAAACTATTATTAATATTTTGACTATTATTTTAAATATTAAAGTATTATTTCCATGGAAAATTTTTATTTTAAAACCCATGGATATATATATATATATATTGCATTAAATTATCTTTGGGGGGAAATCATCATTTGCACTTGCATATTGAATCTCTCCTATGAACTTAGAATCTTGGCGAAACTTGAACTTAGAATCTTGGCGAAACTTGAACTTAGAATCTTGGCGAATTGAACCTAGAATCTTGGCGAATTGAACTTAGAATCTTGGCGAATATTAACTTAGATCTCTTGCTTGCGCTAGATGGCTAGTCAAGACATGATGCAGTTGATGGTCAGGATGATGAGCGTTCATCTCGATTCCCACCAAACCCTAGAGCAAATGAAGTACCATATGGCTCAATTGGAGGCCAATTTACATCACATGGGCAACTTGAGAGAGGCGGATCATCACCGCATAAACCAACTCGAACGCCAAGTCCAAACCCTCACTACACAAAACTTAATACTAAAGGAATACATCGATGCCCACGGGCAAGACTTAAACACTATCTTTGACGAGCTACTGCCGCCGAGTTCGGAGGAGGAAGATCCGGAGGAAGATCCTGCTATGTAACACCCCGGATTTGATAACCCAGGCCGGGATGTCACCGCCACATCTCCCTAGCAAGATACGGATTCTCCGAGCTTGCCAAAGAGATGCAAGGCTATAGGTATTGCAAAAGGATTTCAAAACAAGTCCGGAATCTATGTAAAAATAATAAGTATCATCCACACACATAGTAGTAATAATGTATCGCAGCGGAAAGATGTAAAATGGGCCGACATGGCCAAAACTCGGGATTTACATGCTCGTTATGCAAGTATCGTAAAAAGCAAATAAACAATGTTTAATAAATCCATCCCCCTATGCACATGCTATGCATTATCTCCGTACTCTGAAAGAAAAGAGAAAACAACAATTTTATCAGTATATAAAATACTGAGTAAGTCGATCCTAACATAGCAATAAAGGGATTTAATTAGATAATTTAAAATTTCACTCCTAACATGCATTCACAAAATTTAAAGGAAATAATAATTTTAATTGTGTATTTAAACATGCATCTAATCCACAATAATAATTTAGTCATGCCATGAAATTTAAAGACATAATTTAAATGCATAATTTAAGACATGCAAAAATAAATAAATACTTAAAAATATTAAATCTTTTATTTCCCCCGTTACGTAACCATTTCTCAGTGTTTTGTATAGCCGGTGATCCGGCCGCCGCAGCCGTGTCGTAAGTATCTTGTATAGCCGGTGATCCGGCGGCCGCAGCCGTATCTGCCATACCCAGTAACACTCCGGAGCCTCGAGAAATCCATACGGACAACCCGAGAGAGTAGGCCATATATCTCCCGCCAACTGGCGTAATATTTCATCAAATTCTCTCGTCCATTATAGGCCCGAAGAGAAAAGGCTAGAGGGGCACCCTGCAGAGCACTCACCCTCCACCAAGTATCTCATGTATCGTTTAGATTTAATGTATCGGGGTTTTTCAAAAGTGTAGATGTATCGTGTTTCAAATCTTTGACCGTTTGTTTCGAAATTTCAAAACTCTTCGATTTAAAAGTATCTTGGCGTCACAGTTTGCGCCTTTCTCATTTAAAAATCCGTTTCAAGCCCGAAAATTCTGAAATCTTCACACTTTATGCAAAACACCCTAACGAACAACTTTCGTGTTTTAACTTTTTCGAAATAAGTTGAGGAAACATGTCAAAAATCGATTTTATCATGCAATCAGAAAACTGTCCGAACTCAGGTTTGACACAGTTCAAAATCTCGACTTTTTAACATATCAAATGGACTCCATAAATTCTGAAATTTAATATGCACATACTAGACATGATTATCTACAACTTTCATTTAGATTGTAAAGATCAAATCGGACTAGAAATTATAGAAATAAATTCACTAAGTTCGAACATATTCATAGACAGATTTCCACACGTTTTGTCAAAGCAGTCTCTTTTCGATGCGATTTAAAATAGCAAACGTTAACGAAAATGGCTGAAATTTTTACACAACCTAGATTTATGTGTTAGGATTAAAAGTCTAGTTTTGAGTTTTTCGGATTGAATCCTCAAAATATGGGTTTTAGGCCGATTACAGAAACTGCGCAAGATGGGGTTTTTAAGTTCGATTTTTACGTTTCGTTACATTACGCCTATACCGGACGCCCCGAAATCACCCGTATTGATATGGAAGGCTCAACTTACAGTGATAGAGAGGTTTGGGTCGTCCTAAGGTCGCTGGCTCGTCCAAAATCCTACGAACGGATCTCCTCAACGTCAAGCTTCCGACTTTGGCCACGATTTCGAATCGGACGAGGAAATCCAACGTTAGATCAAGTTTTTCGGGTTCAAAACTTAAATGGAAATCTATGAACGACTTACCAATGAATCTATCACTGAAATCCTTGCTCTACTCCCTTGCTCGGTCGTTGTAGGTTGCCGGAAAGTCGCCGGAAGTCCGTCGGAAGTTCGTCGGGAGAGTGTTTTGGCTTGGGAGAGTTTGAGAGTGAATGGGGAGGGTTTTGGAGGCTGCACAATGGGGTGGAGGCAACCCTAGGTCGTCCTTATTCACTTCCCCCGTCCAAAATTTGCTTTCTAAAGTCGGGAGGTCGAATTATGGTAAGAAATCGCCGAAAACGCGCGAGTTGCCAAAACCTGTGGGGCCACGCGGGGTTGGCGCGCCTTTTAGCCAAACCCCGCCCGGCCAGCGCGCGAGACTCGCCTGGACTGCGGTCCGGGCGGGTCCGTGCGATCCGATCCGTCGGGTCTTTTTCTCCTCTCTTTCGGACTTCTATCCTTCCCCGTTTTCGCGCTCGATTTTTCCGGGTCATTTCCGGATTATGCTTCTCATCATAAATTTATTCCGTCTCAATTCGATTACGTGCTTGAAATCCTAAGACCGTCGGTTTTGGTCCGTCGGGTTCTAATTCGTCGTCCTTGACTTCCGTGCATTTCCGCGTCTACGGGTTCTCGGAAACAAAACCTTCTCTCCTATTGGATTAATTCCTATTTTTATATTTTTAAATTTACGGGTATTACAGTCTACCCCCCTTAAGAACCAACTTCGTCCTCGAAGTTGTACTTCATCCTCTCGCGAGTTCGGGAATTGTTTGATTAAGCGATTGTATTATTGTGTGTCGTTGTTTGTTATTATTTGACTGAACCCAGAATTGAAATTTCCGAGTTGCCTACGTACCCCGTGAAGGGATCAAGTCATTACGTAGTTCAAAACAATTTGAATTTGTTTATTTGGGGTATAAAGTATTCGTACAAAATTTTCAGAAATACTCGGGTTGTCACATCCTCCCCCTCTTAAGATTACAGTTATGTCCCCATAACTGTTGTCGCACTGTCTTGGAATAGGGTGGGGTATCGATCCTTCATGTCTGCTTCTAGCTCCCACGTTGCCGTCTCGGCTTCGTGGTTAGACCAAAGAACCTTAACCATCCTCACGGTCTTATTCCTTGTTACCCTCTCCTTCTTGTCGAGTATTCGCACCGGAATTTCTTCGTAGCTTAAGTCATCGTCCAACTCAATTTCCTCCGGTTGGAGTACGTGGGTCGGATCATGGACGTATTTCTTCAGTTGCGAGACGTGGAACACGTCGTGGACACGAGCGAATTGTGGCGGTAATGCTAGTCGGTATGCAAGATTTCCCACTCTTTCTAGGATCTCGTAGGGTCCTATGTAGCGTGGGCTTAATTTTCCCCGCTTGCCAAAGCGCATCACACCCTTCATCGGTGATACCTTTAACATGACCTTATCGCCTATTTGGAATTCCAAATCTTGCCGTCTCACGTCGGCATAGCTCTTTTGCCGGTCTTGCGCGGCTCTCATCTTTCCTTGGATTATTTTGACTTGTTGAGCCATGTCCTCAACAAGTTGCGGTCCAACTACCATAGTTCTCTCGCCCTATTCCCAGCTCAATGGGCTTCGGCGTTTGCGTCCACTCGTATTTTGTAGAGCAGAGGGGGGGGGGGGGGGGTAAATACGTAGGAAAGGAGGAACAAATATTATTATTATTATTATATTCATTTTTTTTTTTTTTTGTCCCGCGCGGGGTCCGGGCGGGTTTGTGGGGTTTACCGCGCGGCCACCGCGCGGCGTCCCCAGGGTGGAGAAATAGGGCTCGCGCCCCGCGCGAGCCATATCTTCCTTTCCCATTCCGAAATTCCTCTCATCCTCCTCTCAAATCCGTCCTATCGTGCTCAGATTCTCCTAGTCTCGACTTCGATTTCTCTTTGTGAGGTATGTATCTTCTAATTTCGCTTGCCAATTTCAAGTTTTATGCCTTGATTCGTTAGAATTTGGTTGAATTGTGAAATTAGGGTTTATGCGTACAATTTGGGGATTTGTTGTTTTCAAGTTTGTTTTGCGCGAATTAGCAAGTTATGTGCTTATTGATGTTGTTTTTATTGATTTTGTTGAGTCTATGCCCCAATGTGTATTTGTTTTTGGCCATTTCTCGGTGATGTGGGTATCTAGGAGTAATATGGAATTCTTTATTTTAGGTGGTATTGTGACATGAAAGATGGACTCATTGTTTTGATGTCATATTATGATGATGAGTTGTTGCCTGGGCAAATGTTAATTTATGGGCAAATTTCGTATATATTATGAGTATAATTGGAGCTTGTTGTTTTTCGCATTTAACGTGTTCGATGAAATGCCGCAATGGACTTCCGAATTCATTTAGGTATAATCATTGGTTTGGTTATCTTCTGGCATGTATTAGTAACTATGAAGTTCGAAGCTTTCTTAGATTTCTCCCGTTGGAACTATGTATATATATATTTGATGTTATTCCGGGTGTGGGTCGTTAGTCTAACAATTGGTATTGGGTGTTCGCAGGATGTTGCTCTTCCTGTGGTTCATCTTGGCGTTCCTTATGGTCCTTCCGGGGGCCAAGAGACGAGCTACTCGACGTGATGCAGCCGGCCCTAGCACTGCCGCTCCGGAGATGCCGGACTTTGATGACAGTGACGACAGTGAGTCCGAGGAGGACGAGGAGCGGGTGCCGAGGCTCAGAGATCTCCCTGACGAGGTGCGTCCTCGCCGGCATGATAGGTTCCGTTTCTCGTCGATGGCCGCCCAGGACTTCTACTTCGACGAGCTTCGTCAGAAGAGGGCTTACGTTCCCGAGCGAGGCTTGTTCCCCGATCATATGGGTGACGATCGGATCAGTGCACTTTTGGGGCATCTCCAGTGGACCGGTCTTGCACGTCATCCCGAGGGCGTTGCCTCCGGCTATCTAGCTATGGAGGTTATCGCCAACATCAGCGGTCTTGGGGTAGACGACGACCTTTCTCGAGTCTGGGTTCGTGGTCGCTACCTAGACTTCAGTGCTCGGGCGATCAACATCTATTTCGGCCTTCCCGACGATGGCGCGTTCCGACCACAGCCGGAGGGACGGGTTTATGCTCCTGCCTGGGGTGTCTTGTGTACCGAGGTACCCCCGCGGACTGGATACCCTCACGAGCTACGACTGACGTCTTTGGATGCTCCTTGGCGTATCCTTGCTCAGCTTTGGTTAGGGCGCGTTCGGCCGATCACTCGGAGTCATATCGTCATAGATCATGTCTTTGAGACTGTCTGCTTTATCGCACGAGGCGGTCGGGTAAATGTGGGCGCGTGCATTGCGGATAACCTGAGGGGTTTACGACGGGGGGCGAGGGAGTAGGGTGATCACTCATGCACACCTCATCTGTGGGCTATGCGCTGCCCAGGGGATCCGCACGTCTCCCGAGACGGACCCCTATCCTTTAGCTCCAGGTGAGCACTATCGTATTCCGTCTTATGCCGCTCGGCGCAGCACTTTGCGTCGTGGAGCGCCTCGGGCTATACTGCGCCCGCAGCCTGAGGATGGTGGTTTGATCTTAGTTATTCCTCCAGAGCGGCCACCTCCTCCTCCTGTGGTTCCACAGCAGGGTGGGGTTCCACCGCAGGGTCAGGACATGACGCGGATGCTCCAGATGATGCAGGAGATGCGTGTCAGCATGGATGCCGGGTTTGCAGCTGGGCAGGCTCGTTACGATGCCTTGGATGCTAGGATGGATCTCTATCAGGATCGTATGGACACGCTCACTATGAGACAGGCGGAGCAGCAGGCCACCATGGCTGACATGTATGGCTACATGCGTCAGATGGACGACTACATGCGTCGCCAGTTCCCGCCTCCTGATCAGTGACTCTTCGTTTTTACGGTACTCTTGAGGTGCGTAGTAGAAGTAGTTTCCTTATGGGACTGTAAGACGATGGTTTCCATTTCTGTGTTTTGTAGTTTGTGCTTTTATGGTGTTATTCCATGATTATCTATTTCGGTTGTAAATTCTGGAATTTCGGTTAAGTGATGACTTGGGGTTTCAGGGTTTAGGGTTCAGGGTACTCTCGTTTGGTGGACATTCATATGTGTTGTTTGCTTATTAATACCTTGTTCCTTTGTTCTGTTGAGTCCCTCACCATACGTTTGGACTAGGAAGGCGGTTTTTTTTTTTTTTTTTTACGTGCATGTATATACGTATGTGGGCACTATGGATGATGGAAAAGAGAATATAACATAAATGCTTGTATTTTTATTGCTCAATAGCAAATGTTATTTGATACAAGCTGTAGGGATCACAAGGATAGGAATAGCTCGGAAGATAGGAACGGTAATAGTAGAAAGAATGCGATAAAAATGTCTCTAAGCTGAGGGAGTGTAGGTGGTTGGGTCCTCCATGGGATCATCCTCATCACTCGACTCCTCAACGGTACCCCAGCCAAGGGGTCCATGGAATACTGGGCTTGCTGGCCAATTGGGCCCAGCGGCCGGGGCAGGATCAACGACGACAACTGAAGGTTGGGCGGCTGTAGGGACAGCGTCAGGATCCACTACGGGGCTAGCTGCGGGAGGAGCTCCCGGGTCGAGAGGGGCAGGTGGAAGTAGATCGTCCTTCAGATGATGCAGTTGATGTCCCACGACCCCTACTTCGGTCTCTACGTCGTCAATCTGGGTCCGAAGTTCAGTCTCGCGGGCCTGGAGTTCATTGATTTGGATTTGGAGTTGGGTTATGTCGTGATGTCCTGCTTGGCCCAGATTACTTAGGTGGCCCAGGTTAGCTCCCATTTGTTCTACCCTTAGTCTGAAGTTGTTCACGTTTTGAGGGGATTCGAGGTACGCCTCAATCAACCTCATTAGTAGGTTGATCATATTCGCGTTTGGGGCGGCCATCTAATGTCACAAGGAGGTTAGAGTTAGAGTATGTTTCGAATATAAGTCATGATATGCAGGAATTTAAATCTATATGAATATGCACATGCAATCCCCCCTCCCAAAATAAATTTTAATGCATTTCTAAATTTAATCATGGGTTTAAAAAAAGTTGGGCCTCTATATTGGCCAAAATAATAGTTTGGACTTTAAAAAGTAAAAACATGGGTATTGGGTCGAAATGGTTGGGCTTAAAATAAATGATTATAAATATTGGGTCAAAATAATTTAACCCCCTTTGGGCTCAAAATATTATACTACTTGGGTAAGAAAATTTTTGGGCTCAAATTTTGGGCTAAAAATAATAATACTAGTAGTCTTTAAAATAATAATGATGATAATAAATTTTAAAAATAATACTTAGTTCAAAGTAATTTAAAATAATAATGATAGTAGCTTAAAAATATTCCGGGCTCTGATACCAACTTGTAACACCCCGGATTTGATAACCCAGGCCGGGATGTCACCGCCACATCTCCCTAGCAAGACACGGATTCTCCGAGCTTGCCAAAGAGATGCAAGGCTATAGGTATTGCAAAAGGATTTCAAAACAAGTCCGGAATCTATGTAAAAATAATAAGTATCATCCACACACATAGTAGTAATAATGTATCGCAGCGGAAAGATGTAAAATGGGCCGACATGGCCAAAACTCGGGATTTACATGCCCGTTATGCAAGTATCGTAAAAAGCAAATAAACAATGTTTAATAAATCCATCCCCCTATGCACATGCTATGCATTATCTCCGTACTCTGAAAGAAAAGAGAAAACAACAATTTTATCAGTATATAAAATACTGAGTAAGTCGATCCTAACATAGCAATAAAGGGATTTAATTAGATGATTTAAAATTTCACTCCTAACATGCATTCACAAAATTTAAAGGAAATAATAATTTTAATTGTGTATTTACACATGCATCTAATCCACAACAATAATTTAGTCATGCCATGAAATTTAAAGACATAATTTAAATGCATAATTTAAGACATGCAAAAATAAATAAATACTTAAAAATATTAAATCTTTTATTTCCCCCGTTACGTAACCATTTCTCAGTGTTTTGTATAGCCGGTGATCCGGCGGCCGCAGCCGTGTCGTAAGTATCTTGTATAGCCGGTGATCCGGCGGCCGCAGCCGTATCTGCCATACCCAGTAACACTCCGGAGCCTCGAGAAATCCATACGGACAACCCGAGAGAGTAGGCCATATATCTCCCGCCAACTGGCGTAATATTTCATCAAATTCTCTCGTCCATTATAGGCCCGAAGAGAAAAGGCTAGAGGGGCACCCTGCAGAGCACTCACCCTCCACCAAGTATCTCATGTATCGTTTAGATTTAATGTATCGGGGTTTTTCAAAAGTGTAGATGTATCGTGTTTCAAATCTTTGACCGTTTGTTTCGAAATTTCAAAACTCTTCGATTTAAAAGTATCTTGGCGTCACAGTTTGCGCCTTTCTCATTTAAAAATCCGTTTCAAGCCCGAAAATTCTGAAATCTTCACACTTTATGCAAAACACCCTAACGAACAACTTTCGTGTTTTAACGTTTTCGAAATAAGTTGAGGAAACATGTCAAAAATCGATTTTATCATGCAATCAGAAAACTGTCCGAACTCAGGTTTGACACAGTTCAAAATCTCGACTTTTTAACATATCAAATGGACTCCAAAAATTCTGAAATTTAATATGCACATACTAGACATGATTATCTACAACTTTCATTTAGATTGTAAAGATCAAATCGGACTAGAAATTATAGAAATAAATTCACTAAGTTCGAACATATTCATAGACAGATTTCCACACGTTTTGTCAAAGCAGTCTCTTTTCGATGCGATTTAAAATAGCAAACGTTAACGAAAATGGCTGAAATTTTTACACAACCTAGATTTATGTGTTAGGATTAAAAGTCTAGTTTTGAGTTTTTCGGATTGAATCCTCGAAATATGGGTTTTAGGCCGATTACAGAAACTGCGCAAGATGGGGTTTTTAAGTTCGATTTTTACGTTTCGTTACATTACGCCTATACCGGACGCCCCGAAATCACCCGTATTGATATGGAAGGCTCAACTTACAGTGATAGAGAGGTTTGGGTCGTCCTAAGGTCGCTGGCTCATCCAAAATCCTACGAACGGATCTCCTCAACGTCAAGCTTCCGACTTTGGCCACGATTTCGAATCGGACGAGGAAATCCAACGTTAGATCAAGTTTTTCGGGTTCAAAACTTAAATGGAAATCTATGAACGACTTACCAATGAATCTATCACTGAAATCCTTGCTCTACTCCCTTGCTCGGTCGTTGTAGGTTGCCGGAAAGTCGCCGGAAGTCCGTCGGAAGTTCGTCGGGAGAGTGTTTTGGCTTGGGAGAGTTTGAGAGTGAATGGGGAGGGTTTTGGAGGCTGCACAATGGGGTGGAGGCAACCCTAGGTCGTCCTTATTCACTTCCCCCGTCCAAAATTTGCTTTCCAAAGTCGGGAGGTCGAATTATGGTAAGAAATCGCCGAAAACGCGCGAGTTGCCAAAACCTGTGGGGCCACGCGGGGTTGGCGCGCCTTTTAGCCAAACCCCGCCCGGCCAGCGCGCGAGACTCGCCTGGACTGCGGTCCGGGCGGGTCCATGCGATCCGATCCGTCGGGTCTTTTTCTCCTCTCTTTCGGACTTCTATCCTTCCCCGTTTTCGCGCTCGATTTTTCCGGGTCATTTCCGGATTATGCTTCTCATCATAAATTTATTCCGTCTCAATTCGATTACGTGCTTGAAATCCTAAGACCGTCGGTTTTGGTCCGTCGGGTTCTAATTCGTCGTCCTTGACTTCCGTGCATTTCCGCGTCTACGGGTTCTCGGAAACAAAACCTTCTCTCCTATTGGATTAATTCCTATTTTTATATTTTAAAATTTACGGGTATTACATGCTACCCCGCCGGAGGACGTCATGAGACACTAGAGATTCTACTGTTAGATACTATTTTGCTAGGGAAATATTTCGGCTTTTGTACTAAATTTCTTTTGAGGAAATAAAATTCCCGATTTATTACAATAAATCGAAAAAAAAACGGACAGATCTGTCCGTACAGCCAAAAAAAAAAAAATTCGAAATAAAATAAAACCCCGAAGCGTACGACGCTTCTTAGTTTGAACAAAGCACCACGTGCTAAATTGCAACACACATATACATTTATAGAAATTGCTTAGACTATATGCTAAATTCACCAGTCCTAATCTATCCCGTTTGTACCAGAATGGCACCCAGAGGAAGAGGAAGAGGAAGAACTCAACCCGCTCCCCAAACCACCACTGAAACACCTACTGAAACACCACCAAACGTCACTGAACCGATTCAACCTGAGATGGAACAACCCCAAGGTGCGCAGGACGCCCCCGCACCGAACAATGTGGGCGATCGTCTTAGGACGATGGAGGAGGTGTTGATTGCGCTCGGAAATGCGCAAGTCAACCAGGGTCAAGCTGCGGCGGTACCTCCGCCCTAAGCTCGCCCTAACTACCTGGCGATGGTGAATCCTTACCAGCCGCCCCACTATGCTGGTGAGGAGGATCCAGCTAAACTGGAGGAGTGGATCCGGACCTTCGACAAACTGCTGGGAGCAGTCAAATGTGCGGAAGGAGAAAGGGTGCATGTCGCTTCGTACTACTTGGGAGGCGAAGCTGACGACTGGTGGCAGGCCACTCAAGCTAAGCTGACGGAAGATGACGAGCCCTACTCGTGGATGGAGATGATGGAACTACTCAGGGATCGATTCTATCCCTTGAGTACTAAAGTTGCCATGTACGAGGAGTTCCTGTCGCTGAAGCAAGGAGGCCAAACGGTGCAGGAATACTACACCCGCTTCAAGGAGCTGGTGAGATTCGCACCAAGGCTAGTTCTACTGATGCAGAAAAGGCACAGAAGTTCGAGATGGGACTGAACCTGTCTGTGCGCGAGGTGATCGCGGGGGTACACTACCCCGATTTGCAAGCTGTGTATGACCGCGCTGTGGCGGTGGCACGTGTGCAGCAGCTGAAAAGAAGGGTGAGTGGGGAGTCCAGCAGGGGTCCCCAAGACAAGAGAAGCCGAGACTCAAGAAACGAGAACAACACTGGAAGGAACGAGCAGCGCAGAGGGTCGAATAGGCCCCAACAAAACAACACTGGGAGGAGGTTTAACCAGGAAGATCCGGTACCACCTTGCCCGAGATGTGGACGACCCCATCTGGCAAGGGGATGCCCGCAACAAGGCGCTTGTTACCGATATGGTCGAATGGGTCACGTTCGACGGGATTGCCGGACTAGGCTCGAGAACATAACAAAGAGGGACGATTTGGTCGCGGGGCAAGAACAGCCTCAAAATCAAAAAGGGCGAAACGGGAATAACCAAGGGAACAGACCCCATCAAAATAGGCCGCAAAACCAGAACCAGAACCAACGACCTCCGCCCCTCAGAATCAAAACCAGCAACAAAATCAGCAGCCGAATGCGAATCAGCAGGGCAATCAGGGACGCCCTATGGGGAGGCTGAACGAGGTGAACCAAGCGGACGTGCCTGCGCAAGGAGAAGTGATGGCAGGTACATTTTATGTGTTGAATACGCCCCTTAGAATTCTATTTGATTCTGGAGCTAGTTGCTCAATTATAGCATCAAGGATAGTGCCTGAGTTAGATCTACCTAAGTGCGAGAGAATTAGCCTAGGAATTCAATTGCCTTCTGGGGAAGTAGTATCTTGCTCTAAACGATATAACGGAATTCCTATAGTGATAAAGAACGTAGAATTCTTCGCGAACTTGGTAGAATTTAACTTAAGAGACTTTGACATCATACTGGGGATGGATTGGTTATCCCAGTATAAGGCGGTGATCGAATGCCAAAAGCAAAAGATCACCTTGTCAAAAAGTAGGGGAAAAAGAGTCATCTTTTACTCTCAGCCCCCTAAGGAAAGTAACAAAATCGTTAGTGCACTCAAACTAAGTAACTTGATGCGTAAGGGGTATGAACTATATGCGTGCTACGTGCGCAACCTTGAGGCGGAAGAAAACAAGGTTGATAGCATACCAGTGGTAAGAGAATACCCGGACGTGTTCCCTGAGGACGTTCCGGGCATGCCACCTGAGAGAGATCTTGAATTCACTATAGATCTCATTCCGGGGACAGAGCCTGTCTCAAAAGCTCCGTACCGGATGGCACCACTGGAAATGAAGGAGTTAAAGGAACAACTCGAGGAACTGTTAGGAAAAGGTTACATAAGACCGAGTACGTCCCCTTGGGGAGCACCGGTTTTATTTGTCAAGAAGAAAGACGGAGGACTACGTCTTTGCATAGATTACCGGGGACTAAACCAAGTGACCATCAAGAATAAATACCCCCTACCGAGAATAGAGGATCTGTTTGATCAACTGAAGGGAGCTTCAGTATTCTCGAAGATCGATTTGCGATCTGGGTATCATCAATTGAGGATCGCCGAGAAGGACATCCCGAAGATAGCATTTCGAACGCGGTATGGCCATTACGAGTTCACAGTGTTATCCTTCGGGTTAACCAATGCTCCGGCCATGTTCATGAATCTCATGAACAACGTGTTCCGAGAATTGTTAGTGCGTCTTAGTGTTCATCGACGACATCCTGATCTACTCAAAGAGCGAGGAAGAGCATGCCCAACACTTACATCAAGTGTTAGAAATCTTGCGAAGAAATCAGCTATACGGAAAGCTGTCGAAATGCGATTTCTGGTTGAAAGAAGTGGCATTCCTCGGACACATAGTATCCGCTGATGGAGTATCAGTGGATCCGGCAAAGGTTTCTGCCGTGACGGAATGGGCAACTCCGAAGAGTCCAACGGAAATAAGGAGTTTCCTTGGATTAGCGGGGTATTACAGACGATTTGTGAAGGACTTTTCAAGGATTGCACGTCCTTTGACCCAGCTACTGAAGAAAGGAGCAAAATACGAGTGGACCGAAGCTTGTGAGATTGCGTTTCAAGAGCTAAAGAAACGACTCACAACCACACCCGTATTAACACTACCATCAGAGAATTGTGACTTCGAAGTTTACAGCGATGCTTCGAAGGAAGGCTTAGGTTGTGTCTTGATGCAAGACTCGAGAGTCGTAGCGTATGCATCACGCCAACTGAAACCTCACGAGGAGAATTATCCGACACATGACCTGGAGTTGGCAGCGGTCGTTTTCGCTCTAAAGATATGGAGACATTATCTTTATGGGCGGAAATGTCGAATGTTCACCGACCACAAGAGCTTGAAGTATATATTCACTCAGAAGGAGTTGAATTTGAGACAGCGAAGGTGGTTGGAACTTATTAAAGACTACGATTTAGAGATAGCATACCACGAAGGGAAGG
Organism: Hygrophila difformis; assembly: GCA_030278955.1. NCBI lineage: Eukaryota > Viridiplantae > Streptophyta > Magnoliopsida > Lamiales > Acanthaceae > Hygrophila > Hygrophila difformis. The sequence continues at coordinate 6,851,841 of JAOANR010000004.1, read as the reverse complement.
CGAATGTGGTAGCCGATGCCCTAAGTCGGAAAACCCAACACGTGACAAACTCGTTGGTAATTCCGCCGGCATTGTACATGGAATTGGCAAGATTGGAGCTAGAACTTGTGCATCCTGGCACAGTGAGAGAAACGGACAATGCCATGGTCGTAGAAACTCCAATATTGGACGAGATTCGACTCGCTCAACCGGGCGACCCGAAACTCGAGAAGATAAAAGGGTATATTGCCGAAGGAAAGGCAATAGGATTTGTTGTCCACGAGGATGGAAGCATCCGTTTTAAAGGGAGATGCTGTGTGCCCCTTAAATGTGCCGAGTTGAAACAAAGGTTGATGGAGGAAGGGCACAACACGCCATATTCCGTACATCCCGGAGGTGACAAGCTATACAAAGATCTGAAGAAGATCTATTGGTGGCCGGGAATGAAGAAGGAAGTGGCGAACTTCGTAGCGAGATGTCTCACCTGCCAAAAGGTTAAGGCAGTGCGATATAAACCCTTAGGATTGATGCAACCACTAGAGATTCCAAGTTGGAAGTGGGATAGCATCTCAATGGACTTTGCCTCGGGATTACCCCGGTCACCTAAAGGCATGAACAAGATTTGGGTGATTGTGGATAGGCTAACGAAGACAGCCATATTTATCCCAATGAAAGACACGTGGACTATGGACCAATTGGCCCGAGCCTACATTGATAATGTGGTACGACGACATGGAGTACCACATGATATCATTTCCGATAGAGACAGTAGATTTGTCTCTCATTTCTGGACGGAGTTACAAAAAGCCCTCGGTACTCAAATCAAAATGAGCACCGCATTCCACCCGATGACGGATGGACAAACCGAGAGGACAATCCAAACACTAGAAGACATGCTGAGAGCATGTGTGTTGGAATTCAAAGGAAATTGGGAATCTCATTTACCCTTGATTGAGATTTCCTATAATAATAGCTACCATGCTAGCATCGGCATGGCACCTTTCGAGGCGTTGTATGGACGAAAGTGCCGAAGTCCGTTGAGCTGGGAAGAAAACGATAAGTCCGTGGTAGTGGGACCACAACTTATCGAAGAAATGGCTCAACAAATAAAGGTGATTCAAGGGAAAATGAAAGCCGCTCAAGACCGTCAAAAGAGTTATGCCGACGTGAGACGACGAGACCTAGAATTTCAAGTGGGAGATAGGGTCATGCTAAAGATATCACCCATGAAGGGGGTGATGCGCTTTGGCAAGCGAGGGAAGTTAAGTCCTCGATACATAGGACCTTACGAAATTCTAGAACGAGTCGGAACTTTGGCCTACCGATTGGCTTTACCACCACACTTAGATAGAGTTCATAATGTCTTCCATGTCTCGCAACTAAAGAAGTATGTGCCGGACCCGACACATGTACTTCAACCGGAGATAATTGAGCTCGATGAAGATTTGACTTACGAGGAAGTCCCAGTGCGTATTCTCGACACTAAGGAACGAGTAACGAGGAACAAAACCGTCAAAATGATCAAGGTTCTTTGGTCAAACCACGAAAGTGAGACGGCAACTTGGGAAGTAGAATCCGACATGAGAGAACGCTACCCGACATTGTTCCAAACCGATACCGACACAGTTATGGGGACATAACTGCAATCTTAAGGGGGAGAGGATGTCATACCACCTATTTTTGTCGTGCACTTTTGTAAACTTTTGAACTACGTTATGGCTTGATCCCTTCACAGGGTACGTAGGCAGCTTAGAAGTCTTAATTCTAAGTTCAGTCACAAAATAACAAAACAAACAAAAGACCTTAGCACGAGAAAGGCCGTAACACAACTTCGAGGACGAAGTTGATTCTTAAGGAGGGTAGACTGTAATACCCGAGAATTTTCCATCATAAAGTAAAACAATAATTAAATAAATAAATAATAAATAAAATAAATACCATAAATAAATAAATAAATCCAGCAAATAAAGAAATAAATAAAGAGAAGGAAATGAGAAAATGAGATTTAACTTAAAAAGGAATTAAAGGAATTTAATTAAATAAAAGAATGGATTGAAGGTAAATAAATTATACACCGAAACCCGACACTAATGAACTCGAGGATTCGAGTCCAAACGTCCAATTAGACCCGAGTAAAAATTTAGAGAGAACGTAGAAACCCGAAGATACCCCGGAAATCGGAATTCGGGAGCATAGAGGGATAGAAACCCGAAAGAGAGGCGGAAAAGCACGACGGATCGCACGACCCGCCCGGACCGAAGTCCAGGCGAAGTCGGCGCGGTGGCCGCGCGGTCTCAAGGCATTGGGCGCGCCACGACCGCGCCACGCGATAGATTTGCCCGTTGCGTGAATCTCTCGCCCGAACGCGGATTTTTCGACTTTCGGTTGAACATCTCTCGACCCAAGACCCTTAGGTCAAATGTTGGACGCCCTAGGACCTGAGAAATCTATAAATAATACCTCCTAAGAGCTCCGAATACTTTTACGAAACCCTACAACCTTCTACACATTCGAAACCCTAAATCCGGAGTCGTCGGAGGCATGAAACCAAGACGAACGCTGTTGGACAAAATTTCTACAGATCTCCATAGTCGTGGTAAGTCTCGATCCAATCCTTGAAAATAAACGATTCGAAAACGAATCCTAATCTTCTTCTTTTCTCTTCTACACCTCGTATTGGATCTAGATCGTAGAACCCGACGAACGGAGAGGAGAAACGGTGGACTGGAAGCCACGCCTTCGAATAGACGATCCCGGACGTTCATAAACTCTGTAAGTTAACTCTTACATGGTTTTGGGATGAATTAAAACATTCAAAACTAAAAGATTAACAAGAAATCGAAAATCTGACAATCTATACTTTCTACCGACGCAACAGATTTGGTGAATTTTTCCGAACCTTAATACGAATTCAAACGGAGAAACTTAAAACATGAAAAACGTTCCTAAGACTTAGATCTAGCTACTGTAAATTTTTGAGAATTTTTAGAGATGATTTGGTATGTGAAAACCAACCGAAACCGAACTGCTTGAATCTAGATCTTGAAATTCTTGACAGAACTTAGGAATGATCTTGATCACGTTTTTGACATAGGATCTCGACTGTTTTAGATCTTTGGCCGAACATGAAATCATAGATAATTGTCTTAAGATGATCTCTGTAAAATTTCATCAAACTTGGAGTTGAATTGCTATGGTAGAATTCGAAATCTTTAAACTGTGATACATTAAATTCGGACAGAATTGTTCTTCTGCGAAAATTGGTGATTTTGACCTTTTTAGGTATCTCGGATTGAAAAAGTTAAAACACGAAAGTTGTAGATCTCGATGTTTCTGAGTCAGACGTGAAATGTTATAATTTTTGGAATTAAATCTGATTTTAGACAAATTTTAGAGTAAACTGTGGTTTACCGGAAACAAAATCTTGAAATCTTGTTGAAACATGGAATTAACCTTTAGGGTTGAAATGAGTTGAGATATTATTTTTAAATAAATACAATTGAAGTCAGATTTTTAAAATTAAATCCCCTTACAAACTTGATAAATTAAAATTAGGGGTGAGTGCTCTGCAGGGTGCCTCCTAACTGCTTCACTTCGTGCCTTAATGGACGATGGTGACCCCGCGCGCTAAACTTGAAATGTGATATTTCCAAAACGGCGAAATATAGAGCCTACACTCTCGTGAATATCCATATGGGTTTCCCGAGGCTCCGGAGTGGTACTGGGTATGGCTGATACGGTTGCGGCCGCCGGGCTACCGGCTAAACTTGTTGACATCGCGATGCTATCGTGAAACTTTGAGATACCAAATCGGGAATGTAATGGGGATATTAAACTAAATTAAATTAGATTAAATTATGTTGTTGTCCAATTAAATTATTTAAATGCTTTCTTTAAATTATGGCTATTATTCTAAACCATACGATATGTGTTATTAAATAGAGCCCTGAAATAAATTATGCTATTGGATAGTTGATTAGATTAAATTGAATATTATGTTATTATCATGCTTTTAGTTATTTATTAAAGTTAATGGCTTTTAAACCCTACGATCATGCATGTGTTAACTTACTCAGCAAGTTTGCTGACCAAAACCGTTTTTATACCTTTTCTTACAGAATATGTGGAATGAGCATGTGTGAGCACGATTCATGCATGGGATTTTGGGAAATGTTATTTTGCTTTTAAATTCATACTTTAGACTATATTATGAACGGGCCTGTTTAACCCGTGTTTTGGCCATGTCGGCCCTATTTATATTTTCCGCTGCGATACTGTACTAAACCAATTATTTCCGCTGCGCTATACTATTATTATTTTCCAATTATATTGAATGGGCTATCTTGAATGATTTAAATACTTTTAAATACTGCAATACCTAGCCTTGCATCTCTTTAGTAAGCTCGGAGAAACCGTGTCTTACTAGGGGGATGTGGCGGTGACATCCCGACCTGGGTGACCAAAAACCGGGGTGTTACACACCTCCACCAGTAGCTCACCCATACCCCATTCATAACAACATCAATACCAAGATGAATGAAATTTAAGTCAAGTGTTGGAATGACTATGTGTAGTCTCCTTCAAAAGGAATGTTATTTCCTGCAGTAAGTGTGGTTCTTACCGTTGATGCTAATGCAAAGCCTATGTGGGGTCCGGAAAATATGGAAGAGAGTGGGTTTGGAAAATATCTTATATATACATTTGTATGTGTACCTACCTAGGATGTTAATAAATTTTCAACAGAGTAATCATTACATTTGGGGCATAATAGTCTTTTCACACTTATTTTGATTATTGAATTAAGTTAAATGCAGTGGGGACTGACATGTCATGTATTTTGGCAGTGGGTATTAATACATAACAAATATAGTATACAGGGTCTGCAATGGTATAGGTTTTGGACTGGGTTATTTAAGTGGAATTTCCCCTTAAAAATATATCGGATAACCATATTTGAGCGAAATTCACGTTGGATAATTTAATTTCATTAATTATTATAGATAAAGAATATTACCAAATAAAAGATGTAACAAAAACTTTATGGGTTGATAGTTGAATAATAACAGTAGCAAAAATCAATCCCTTTTCACTATAAAAATGAAGAAATTATATACTATATATATATAAACATAATGCATTTTCAAAATATAGGAAAACCAAATTCGAGCGAAATTGACATTAGATATTTTAATTTCATTAATTATTTATGATAAAAAAGACTACCAAATAAAGGATGTAAGAAAAACTTTATAGGTTGATATTACATTTATTTTTTAAATATAATTCCAATATTTGTTACTTAACCAATACTCTATTAATTGAAATTATACTAAAAGAATATATATTGTAAGTTACTAATAAGTACTTTATAGATTAATATTATATTCATTAATGAATAGCAAATATTTGTATTAGATAAATTAAATAAATTAGATATATTGCAATACAACAATAAGTTGGTGGAACTATAGTCATTTTAATTTGTCAATGGATTTATTTACAAGAGTATTTCTAATATTTTCTAATTTAATTTGGAAATATCTACATTTTATGTAATTTCTAATATCTCAACGCTTTAGGGTGTGAATCAATATCAATAATCAATTATCGAGTACAATACGATTTCACGTACTTTCTTTGACAATGTATGACATTAGAGGCTTCCCACTTCCTAAACGCATTTTCGAATGTGACTCTTTAAACGTGGTTAAGTGGCTTCAAGAACCTGGAAGTATCCCTTGGAGATTCAAAAAGCTATTGGGTCCAATCGTGGCCATTCTGAGATGGGGAGGTGAGGTACGGATCATTCACATTCTAAGAGAAAGAAATGAAATGGCGGATCAATGGGCTCGAATGGGAGCTAAAGGTGAAGGGAAGGTTGAAAAGTAGTGGTTTTGATTTTGCATCTTACTTGATAGTCGATTTGCTTTTGTTTCCATATAGTAGCAGAATGGGAGAGAAGTGAATGTTTGAACCATGTGACATTTGAGTTGTAAGGACATGCGGCTGGCATTAGTCGTTGTCTAATTCTGCTATGGAATAATATCTTTCGTTCTCAAAAAAAATGTATGACATTCGAGTCGTGAGGTAGAAAGGTTTTTATTTTGCTTTTTCAATTTTTGGTCATAAGTATTTTTTAAAATACTAAATTGTAATATATATAAATATTGATAATGGCATATGTTGGTCGATTTCTGTACAATGTATAGATGTACACTCATATAATGTTTAAAATAGTTTAAGGATGTTGGAGAATGTAATTGACATTTTTTAAATGAAATAATTTTATTCATATTTTCTATAATTTCCGCCCACTGGCAATGGAAATACTAGTTTATTTAAAAGCCAAAAGCTCAACATTCAATCAAGTAGTACAACAATACACAACTTGGGGTTGGGGACTTACTCTAGTGGTCAAGTCCCCCGTCTCCCAGCCATAGGTTGGGGGTTCGATCCCCATCCCTCCCCTTTATCCCCCTTTTTAATTTGTGTGGTTTGGGCTCCCACACACCTTTGTCGACAAATGAGTGTCACCGTTTACCAAAAAACAAGACACAACTTGATAGGATTTTGGACCTTTTATTTTCTTGTTGGGCCATTAGTAACTACTACTACTACTACTTTCTTGTATTTGGGCCATCAGTTGCTAGATTGTTAGGCCTATTAGTTAAAGCGTCTCACGCTTCTTGCATCTGTATTTATAGCCTGTAAAGCGCTGATTGATGTAATAAAGAGGAGTATTATCATTTCTTCATTTTTCATGAAGTAATAATATCTCAGTCGATTTGGGTTTTGGTGAGGGTGCTTAGGTTCGGCACTTCGGCACCAGCTGCAGCATGATGCATCTGCTGAGATAATAAGGATTGTGAATTTAATACTATTTAGGGAAAGGATATATTTATTATTCAGTAATGATGGTAATTGGATTTTCATTCCATTAATATCATTCTCATTTCCTCGCCATTATATAAAAAAAATCGTATATATTCATGCAGCTGCTGGAGCAAAAGAAGAAACCGTATGAGGTTTTGGACATCATCAGTATTATTTTCGGCTCGACGATGCCTTGTCTCTGGATTGCCGGCGTAATCGCCGGATTTGTGACGCTGGTGGTGATGATGGAGGTGTCCCGCCACCCCGGTCCTCCTCGGCCGGATAATTACATGGTGGCGCTCCAAAAGGCACTCACGTTCTTTGATGCTCAGCGCTGTAAGTGATTTTCCTGAACTCATTTATTAGCCGTTTAATTTATCCAAATCCAAAACCCTAATTCTGCGATTTTCCCTTCAGCTGGGAGATTACCGAACCATAACAATAATGTCTCCTGGAGGGGGAACTCCTGCCTGAACGACGGCAAAGGCTATTCTTCCAACTTGTTCAGCGATCTCTCCGGCGGCTACTACGACGCCGGCGACGCCATCAAGTTTAATTTCCCGCAATCCTTCGCGATGACTCTGCTGAGCTGGAGCGTGATCGAATACCGCGCCAACTATGAAGCGGCAGGCGAGCTAAACCATGTCCTGGAAACCATCAAATGGGGGACGAATTACTTCCTCAAAACGTTCAACCACACGGCCGACACAATCGATCGGATGGTAATGCAGGTCGGGAAAGGCGATGATATCTCAGGCAATTCGACGACGGCGACGGAGGCCAATGATAAATACTGCTGGATGCGTCCGGAGGACATCGATTACGACAGGCCTGTGACCGAGTGTGTTAGGTTCCCAGCAACCACAAGATGTACTCTTTACGCACAGTTCAATGAAAGGGTTCAGTCTAACACAATGAACACACAGAATCAAACAACCAATGTAAAATGCTTGACCAGAAACACATGCACAGCGGAAAGAAAAGAAAGCACCAAGCATAAAGAGTAAATAGAGACACAAGGGTTGTTGACCCAGTTCGGCCTTCGGCCTACATCTGGGGGATACCAATCCAGGAGAGAGTTTTACTATGTGGTTCAACCATGGTTTACAACCATACACATAAGTAGAACTCGGACAGTGCTTCCTCTTCCAGACTTCCAGGAGATAGGTTGGTTGATCAGGAACCTTCCCAGCTTCTAACTAGGTATCTTCACCTATGGCAACCCCTCAAAGCTTCCCACCTTGAGTCCTCCTTGAAGGCGTCAGAGAATGCACTTCCTACAGAGCGACGAAGTCGATTGGAACAATAATCCCCAAAGTCGCTTGGACAGCTTCCTTCAATGGTTGCAGACGCACCAAGGAAAGGATCAACTCAGTTGCACGCTTTCTCGTCCAAGCCGAACACTGATTCTCGCAGCCACAGATTGAGTCGATTCACACGAACGCTGCTTAACCAGTTAGGGCTTTTTCTTTTCACTTGAGGCTCGACGCTCTTGAGAGTATTTTTGTCTTAATTTGATCGTTGTATCTCTATCTCTCAAAATGCCGAAACCCCTCTCTTAAACCAAGGATCCCGCAGGCACATTTGAATAATTTTGCCAATTAGGGAAATAGCCGTTGGGATTTTCCAAGGTTTAGAGTACCAGCTCTATTCCTGAAATGGGGGAGTTTTCCTGCAAGAAAGATATGTTAGTATACCTCCTCCCATCTCAGCAAAAGAGCCGTTGGGGTCTTCTCGAACTTCGGTCTCTTTCCCATAGCGATGCCCGAAATGAAAACAGTACAACCAGAAGTTCAATCCTCTAAGTTCAATCATCGGTTGTGAACTTCCTACAAATTTACATGACTCAACAATCTCCCCCTATTTGGCAGGAAGTGAGCCAGCTATTACAAATTGCAAACCGATGATGAACACCAACAACACACTAAGACATATTTCCCATAAGATAAGCTCTTTACATAAAGGAATAGCAGACAGAACTAACAGAGCTTGTACACAATAAAAGTAGGGGAAATATTCATCTACTAATTGGATCAATAGATAATCAGTTCACACAAAGTCCATTATGCCCCACAGACAAAGTATAAACAAACACACCAGCAAAGTCCACTAAATAGTCCAAAGCACAGCAAAAGTACTAATCCAAAGAAATAGATATTTAAAAAGATAGGGTTAGAAAGATTATACCAAACATCCAGGGTTGCAGGGTTCCAAAAGCAGCTGCAATTTGCTTACTCCCCCTCTGGATCAGCTTCCTTGGCAAAAATCAATCTGAGTCCCCATCATCACCAGAATCAGCTTCCTCTTCTTGTGCATCTCCTTCGCCAGATTCATCAGCCGCATTGTCAGACCAGTAGTCAGGCAGGAGGGCTAGGGCCTGATCAATCCTGTTCTCCTCTTGTTGGATGATGGCTCGCAGTCCTCTGAAGCGTTCACGGGCCTGGTTCAAAATCTCTTTTGCCCGAGACAGTGCACTTTGATTGCTTAAAGCTCCATCTACACCAGGTATGTCTGGAACCTTGGCCTGAAGTTTCTGGGATAGGACAAATTCAAAGATCTTTTCCTTTGGAGCAGCATTGTTACCACGAATCCTCAAGGATTTGAGATACTTGTGAATAAGACCAGGATAGGGAATGTTGACCATCTGAGACAGCACCAACTGTCCAAAGTTGACCATGATAGGGAATCAAGGTCTTGTGAATAAGACCTTGATGGGGAATCAAGGTCTTGTGATCAGAGGACAAAGATTCAGCAATGTTGACCATCTGAGACAGCACCAACTGTCCAAAGTTGATTGGCACTTTTTGATCAATAGCATAGATCAAGTGGCACATTTCTCGAGTTACCAGGGAGTGATTTCCAGTGGGCATCACATTGGAGGCACAGAACTTGTACAGCATATAGAACTTCTGAGTGAGATTCTTAGGCTGGACTCCTCTTCCTGGCATCTTCTTAATCTTGGTCTTGGTTATGGCATGGGCGACCTGGTTGCTGTCAAAGGATACCCCTTTCTTCAGAATTTCATCAAAATCGACCTCTGGAAGCTCCAACACAGAGTTGATCTTGGCAGCTGAGATGTCGTAGAGCACTCCACATGTGTAATTCTTGTTGAACCAAGGCGTTCCAGTATTGATCACGTCCTTTCTCAGATTAGCATAAAACTGCAAGACAAGCTCAGGCTTATAGTTTCTGACCAGGGTGGCCCATCCCAGTAGTCCTCTTTCATCAAGATATTTAGTCCATCCGAGCTCCACATACTTCCCTCCACAGTAGGTGTATTCTTGTCGAAACTTCTTCTTGGATAGGACCTTTGAGAAGTAGGACTCACTTGCTGCATAATAGAACAATTTGGAGTGAGCTAGATCAGCATCAAGGACTTCACGCTTCTTGGGCTTGGAAGAGGATGATCCTTTGATGTCAAACTTGGATTTCTTCCTGAGTTCAGGGTTCTCATCAGGATCACGAATTCGCTTCCCTTTGCTGACAGACTGACTGGGTTGTGGCACATCCTTTGCAGCCGAAGGACCTCCAGCAGGTGCTACTTCTTCCTCCTCTTCTGAACTGGCAGAACTGTCATCCTGGCCACTAGGTTCATCCTCCGCATTGAACTCACTGTCTGAATCTTTCTCCTTGTGAACTTTAGGAATGGGGACTGGGGCCACATTAGATCCAACGCCAGTTGGTACTTCAGGCTCTTCAGCACTCGATCCTTCTTCTTCACTGCTTCCGTCAGACTCTTCTCCGGATTCATCTTCTCCAGAACCATCTTGTTCTTCCTCAACAGTCTCCAACGCCTTGGAGGGATCATTAGGTGGTTCCTGTTGTGGTGATTTGGAGGCAGCAGAGAGATTTTCAACAGCGGTGGACTCTTGAGAAGGTTCAGATTGCTTGGGTTCTCCTTGCTGAGTTGGAGGAGGTGACACTTGCTGAGGCTGATTCTCTGGGGTTTCCACAGTCTTGGGCTTCTCGGAAGGTTTGAGAGGCTTCTTGGCTTTAGATGATGCAGTAGATGCTTTCACAGAAGCAGCAGCAGTGCCCTGAGGGATGTCAGAGGGCTGAAACACAGGCTTGATAATCTTCAGAGGCACATCAGCTATCACTTCACTCTGAGTCGAGGATCCCTTGGCTTTTGGTACAGATTTAGAAGCTTTCTTTGTCTAAGACAATTCTTGCACAGGAAAAGCAGGCTTGGGAGAATCTGTACTCTTCTGCTTCATGAGTGAGGCCGTGACAGGGGCTAACTCGGCTAGGGCATCTGTCTGAGTTTGATCCTCATCCACACTGGTACCTCGAGGGGTAGGGGTACCTGAAACAGAGACATTAGTGGTAGTAGAGGTTTTCTTTGAGGCCTTTTTACCTTTCTTGGTAGACTTCTTCGGTTTGGGACTCCCAGAGGCAGTCGAGGCCAGTAACTTCAGGTTTGTCGGAGAATCCATGGAAGATTTGTCTTTGGAGAGCAAGTCGACAACCCCTTTTGAAGCAATAGCGCCAACAACCGCCGAGGGTTTAACTGCCTGAGACGTGGGTAGTGCGGAAGAACCATCAGCGACGGTTGTCTCCCCCTCAACTGCCACACCCGACCCTTGAAGCTCATTTCGGATGTCCAAAGGATCAGTTACACCAGGAGCTTGAGCGGCATTTGCTGTTGTCTCCGTTAACTCCAGTTTCTTTTTGGCCATAGAACTTCCTTTCTTCGATTTAGGGTTCTTGGGACCCTGAGGTGCCTTCTCTCCAGAGTTGGAGCCCTTCGATCCTCTGGTTTGAACCATGGTAGCTGCAATCGAAAAAACTCAAGGCACCCACAAACAATTATAAGAAAGAAACGGACGAAAACCAAGGAAAACGATTGAGCTCCTCTGAAGTTGCTGTGGCAGGATTGCAGAGAGAATCAAAAGCAAGACGTTTTGATATGACCCTTCCCGCCATAGACTCCTAGAGTCATCATAATACTTCACTGGGCCTGTTGGGCCGGACAATATACATAATTTTGATTGGGCTTATTTGTCCGGTCTTTGGGCCACGGTCTCCCCAAAGCATAATTTCTGCACCCAACAAAGTGTTAGTAAATAAAATCTATTGACAAGAGTTGAGTTTTGAAATTTAACCAATTTGTACTGAGGGGAGACCCGAGTGCCATAGCTCATATCAGGTTGCAAAGTCCAAGGTCTCTTCTGAGCGATTCAAAGCGATCACTATTGAGTGCCTTGGTGAAAATATCTGCATGTTGAAGATCAGTTCCAACGTGTTGAATGGACACCACTTTGTCTTCAACCAGTTCCCTGATGTAATGATGTCTAATATCAATGTGTTTCGTCCGGCTATGCTGTACTGGATTCTTAGCAATGCTAATAGCACTCATGTTGTCACACATCAGAATTAGTTCTTTCTGCTCCACACCATAATCCTTAAGCATCTGTCTCATCCATAGGAGTTGGGCACAGCAGCTTCCCGCAGCAAGGTATTCAGCCTCTGCAGTGGACAATGAGATTGAACTCTGCTTCTTGCTGTACCAGCTTACCAGATTTGTTCCTACATAGAAACAACCACCCGTAGTGCTTTTGCGATCATCTACACATCCAGCCCAATCAGCATCACTGTACCCAATAAGTTGAAGGCTAGAATCCTTAGAATACCATATTCCCAGATTGGCAGTTCCAGAGATGTACTTGATAATCCTTTTGGCAGCATGTAGATGAGATTCCTTAGGGTTAGCTTGATATCTCACACACACTCCTACGGCAAAGCTTATGTCAGGTCTGCTGGCTGCTAGATAGAGTAAGCTCCCGATGATGCTTCTGTACAGCTTAGAATCAACACTGACACCAGTGGGATCAAGACTGATCTTGTCATTTGTCCCAATGGGTGTTCTGACTGCTTTACTTGACTCCATTCCAAACTTCTTGACCAACTCTTTGGCATATTTGGACTGATTGACAAAGATTCCTTCCTTCTTTTGAGTGATCTGAAGGCCAAGAAAGTAGGTCAGCTCCCCTACAAGGCTCATCTCGAATTCACTGCTCATAATCTTAATAAACTCATCCTTGAGAATGTGAGGTGTTGATCCAAACACTATGTCATCAACATAGATCTGAGCAACAATAAAACCTTTAGATTCCTTCTTGATGAACATTGTCTGATCAGCACTTCCCCTTTCATATCCATGCTCCAACAGATAGCTTGATAATCTTTCATACCATGCCCTGGGGGCTTGCTTGAGGCCATAGAGAGCTTTGTTGAGCCTATAAACATGATCTGGATAGTGTGGATCTTCAAAACCCTTGGGCTGTTCAACATAAGCTTCCTCTTTCAGATACCCATTAAGAAAGGCGCTCTTCACATCCATTTGATACAGTTTGAACTCAAAAGAACATGCCACTGCAATCAAAAGTCTGATAGCTTCTAACCTAGCTACTGGAGCAAAGGTTTCACTGAAGTCTATCCCTTCGATTTGAGTATATCCCTGAGCAACGAGCCGCGCCTTGTTTCTTGTGATGTTACCATTCTCATCTGATTTGTTCTTAAATATCCATTTGGTACCTATCACATTAACATCAGCTGGCCTTTCCACAAGATCCCACACATGGTTCCTGGAGAATTGTTGAAGCTCCTCTTGCATAGCAGACACCCAGTGTTCATCAGTCAGAGCTTCTTCTACTTTCCTTGGCTCGATCCTGGAAGTGAAGCAATGAAGCCCAGCTAGCTCCCTGTAGTCAATCTTTTTCTTGGCTCTGGTCCTTCTCCCTTCATTAATGTCACCAATGATGTCTACTTCATCATGGTTCTTGTGGACTTTCTTTCCAGAGGGAGTGCAGGACAGCAAGGGGTTCAGTTCAGTAGAATGGACTGAACTCTGATCATTCTTTCCTGGAGTAGGTGACTCAGGCGAGTCTGACCGAAGGTTGATAATTTCCTGAGCAGAGACATCTGGAATGGTTTCAGATAGGAGGCTTGGCTTATCTTCAATGACCACGTTGGCTGACTCAATCACTTTCCTGGAGGAAGGCAGGTAGACTCTGTAGGCCTTGCTGGTAGAAGAGTATCCCATGAAGACTCCTTCTTCACTTTTCTCTTGGAATTTTCCCACGTGCTCCCTGTCGTTCACAACAAAACACTTGTTTCCAAAATGTGAAAATATGAAAGAGTAGTCTTTTTACCAGTTCAGAGTTCATATGAAGTCTTCTTAGTTTTGGCTCTCAGATGGACACGGTTAATGACATGGCAAGCTGTATGAACCGCTTCTGCCCACAAGTATTGAGGAACTCCTTTAGCATTCAGCATGACCCTTGCCATCTCTTGAATGGTCCTATTCTTTCTTTCCACAACACCATTTTGTTGAGGAGTTCGAGGTGCAGAAAACTCGTGCTTGATCCCAGCATTACTGCAGAATTCTTCAAAGGCATGGTTTTCAAATCCACCACCATGGTCACTTCGAATCCTCTTGATTTTGCAGTCCTTCTCGTTTGACAGTTGATTGCACAGTTTGATGAAAGCTTTGAGGGCTTCACTCTTTTCCCTGAGGAAGGATACCCAAGTGTAGCGTGAAAAGTCATCAACACAGACAAGAACATAACTCTTACCTCCCAAGCTCTTTACATCAGTGGGTCCAAATAGATCCATATGAACCAGTTCAAGGCATTGGGAAGTCCCATTTTGATCAATGGACTTGTGAGTGGCTTTATGTTTCTTGTTCTTCATGCAGTTGTCACATATCCTTTCCTCTGGTTTTCTCAGGGTGGGTAGACCCTTGATAGCTCCAGTACGACTCAGTTTAATTAGGTCTTTGAAGTTCAGGTGACCCAGTCGTTCATGCCACAGTTGGGTTTGAAGAGAACCTGTACTTTCAACAAGGAGACAAGATTGTGAGAGCATATAACAGTCATTATTGGATCTCAGACCTTTGGTAATGCACTTGTAATTTGAGTCGAGCACAATGCAGCTATCTTCATCAAACAGGACTTTCAACTTGTTGTCACAGAGGTGACTGATGCTTATCAGGTTCGCACAAAGGCCTTCCACATGGTAGACAGTCTTGAGGCCAAAGAACCCATCCTCGGTGATAGACCCTTGACCAACTACCTTCCCTTTGTTGCCATCTCCGAAGATGACAAATCCTCCATCAACCTCATGGTAGTTACTCAGAAGCTCCTTGTTCCCTGTCATGTGCCTGGAACAACCGCTGTCAAAATACCAGCAGGTCTTCTTCCCATTCTTGGATGTAGAATGAAAAGCCATTCTGCACAGCATGTTGCATTTGATTTTCCATTCTCTCCTTGATATCTTTCTCTTGATATCTTCGCTAGGCCAGATCATTGGCCTTCCTGAAAAGGCATCTCTGGAGAGTAGCCGACAAGTTTCAGTTTTGTGACCATATGACTTGCAATAGGCACATTCAAGAGGAACAGCTGGAGGAGTCTTCCTTCTGACTTTCTTGGATTTGGATCTCCTATCAGGTTTTGGAGAGTCCTCAGAATCCTTTCCTGAGGTGCCAGGACTGCTACTTCCTTCTTTAACAAAGGTCCTAGGTGCAGATGAGTTGCTTTCTTTCACAAATCCAATTCCTCTCCTATCTCCATGGACTTTGGAGGCAGAAAGGATTTCTTGAAGAACGTCCTTCCCTTTGTTCAACCTGTTTGCTAAGTCTTCAGATTTGGTGACTTTAGAGGTGAGTTCTTGGACTTGAGAAGTCAGTTTGGCAATAGATTCTTCAAGCTCTACTTTGTTATCACCAAGAGAGGTGACCTGCTCAATAAGAGCTCCATTCACAACCTTCAGGTCTGTAAGTTGTTCAGTGAGATTGACCACTTGAAGTTGAAAGTTGTCCCGTTGGGTGGTGAGCTCAGTAACTTGATCTGTCAACTCCCTTTTTGCTGACATATGTTCACCAAGCTCAACTGCGAGTTCATCAATCTGGACACAGTACTCCATGTTGGCAGGTTGCAGGTGAGCAGCAAGGTACTCCAGTTCATCTCTTCTGTGTTCAGCATCTTTAAGAGATCTCCACTGCTCAAAGTATGCATCTTTGTATTTGTTGAGTTCTTTCAGATACTCTCTGGCCTCTTCACCTTGGACATAGTGCTTGGCAACCAGCTCATCGAGTTCATTGTTGAGATATGCAATCTCCTGCCTGGAGATGGTTAGGTCACGAAGGGCACCTTCTAGTTCATCAAGTGTCTGTTCCAGTTTGGGGTTTGACTCGTCATACATGTTGCTAAGTGCTTCAATCCTTTGGTTGTCATCCCTGTAGGACGTAGAAGCAGCAGCATCAGAGGAAACAATATTGACACTGGAAGAGGAATTGCCTGTTTCAGACTCAGATTCGGATGCATCATCCCAGGGACAGACAAGAGCTACCCCGACTTCATCTCCACCCTCATTGGAGTTGGATTCATCATCATCACTGAGAGTGACATGGTAGGATTTCTTATGTCCGGAGGATTTGTTCTTGAGATTGGCACAATCAGCTCGAACATGGCCATACCCCTTACATTCAAAACACTGAGTCCCTTTTGAGTCAGATGATTTTTGAGAGGGTTTTTTGGTCTGTTTGTCACTTCTCCTCTTGTCAGGCTTGCTGCTGGTGGAGCTTTCACCCCTTCGATTTCCAAACTCCTTAGATCTCTTGTTTCTGAGGATACGAGCAACTTGTTTGGACAGCAAGGCAAGGTCCACATCATCAGAGGTGAGGCCTGAGCCCTCAGCAGCAGGGACAGTTTGAGATTTGGTCTCAGCCTTGAAAGAAACAGACTTCCCAGAGAACTTCTTGCAATGGCTCATTTCCCAAGATTTCAAAATTCCCATTAACTCATCCACACCTATAGTAGCAAAATTTTCTTGTAGCTCTAGTGCAGCAATCTTGGCATTGAATCTCTCAGGTAGAGTACCTACAATTTTAGTAACTATCTCCTGTGTGGAGTAGGTCTTACCAAGTTGTTGGGCTTGGTTGGTTAAGGTACGTACTCTACTAAAGAAACTATTGACAGATTCATTTTCATCCATGCAAAGTTTATGAAATTGAGCATCAATAACAATGAGTTTGGATTTTCTTACAGAGGCAGAACCTTCATGAGAGTTAACCAATATTTCCCATGCTTCAAAGGCAGTGGTGCAGTTGGAGATAAGAAAGTATTGGTCATCAGTGACTGCACTGAAGATGGCGTGCAGAGCCTTGGAGTTCATGTTGGACAAGGATTTCTCAGTAGCACTCCATTCACTGATGTTCTTCTCTTTGGTCACACCATCAGCTGTCACAGTTGGTACCACATACTTGACATTCACAGCATTCCAAGCCAAGTCATCGATGGACATGAGGAAGGTTCGCATCTTGTTCTTCCAGAAGGCAAAGTTGGTACCATCCAGCAAGGGAGGTTGCGTGTAGTTCCACCTTTGACTCATCTTGTAGTAGGGATCTCTCTCGGAAGAGTGTAGCTCTGATACCACTTGTTAGGTTCCCAGAAACCACAAGATGTACTCTTTACGCACAGTTCAATGAAAGGGTTCAGTCTAACACAATGAACACACAGAATCAAACAACCAATGTAAAATGCTTGACCAGAAACACATGCACAGCGGAAAGAAAAGCAAGCACCAAGCATAAAGAGTAAATAGAGACACAAGGGTTTTTGACCCAGTTCGGCCTTCGGCCTACATCTGGGGGATACCAATCCAGGAGAGAGTTTTACTATGTGGTTCAACCATGGTTTACAACCATACACATAAGTAGAACTCGGACAGTGCTTCCTCTTCCAGACTTCCAGGAGATAGGTTGGTTGATCAGGAACCTTCCCAGCTTCTGACTAGGTATCTTCACCTATGGCAACCCCTCAAAGCTTCCCACCTTGAGTCCTCCTTGAAGGCGTCAGAGAATGCACTTCCTACAGAGCGACGAAGTCGATTGGAACAACAATCCCCAAAGTCGCTTGGACAGCTTCCTTCAATGGTTGCAGACGCACCAAGGAAAGGATCAACTCAGTTGCGCGCTTTCTCGTCCAAGCCGAACACTGATTCTCGCAGCCACAGATTGAGTCGATTCACACGAACGCTGCTTAACCAGTTAGGGCTTTTTCTTTTCACTTGAGGCTCGACGCTCTTGAGAGTATTTTTGTCTTAATTTGATCGTTGTATCTCTATCTCTCAAAATGCCGAAACCCCTCTCTTAAACCAAGGATCCCACAGGCACATTTGAATAATTTTGCCAATTAGGGAAATAGCCGTTGGGATTTTCCAAGGTTTAGAGTACCAGATCTATTCCTGAAATGGGGGAGTTTTCCTGCAAGAAAGATATGTTAGTATACCTCCTCCCATCTCAGCAAAAGAGCCGTTGGGGTCTTCTCGAACTTCGGTCTCTTTCCCATAGCGATGCCCGAAATGAAAACAGTACAACCAGAAGTTCAATCCTCTAAGTTCAATCATCGGTTGTGAACTTCCTACAAATTTACATGACTCAACAGAGTGCACATCCTGCTCCGATCTCGCAGCGGAGATGGCGGTGGCCCTGGCTTCCGCATCCATCGTGTTCAAGGACGAAAACAAGTCCTACTCGCGGAAGCTCGTGCGCGGTGCCACGACTCTGTTTGAATTTTCCAGGCAACACCGCGGCAGGTACAACGATGGCAATGAGGCGTCGATTTTCTATAATTCGACGAGCTACTGGGACGAATTTATTTGGGGCGCGGCGTGGCTGTATTACGCTACGGGGAACACAACGTATCTTGAGCTTGCTACGACTGCCGGACTTGCTAGGAACGCCGGTGCTTTCAGGGGAGAGAAATCTTACGGCGTTTTTAGTTGGGACAATAAGCTTGCTGGAGTTCAGGTCAGGCCACTGTCCTGATTCTAAGTGATTTCTTGTATTAATTTTGAGTTCTTAACATGAAATGATTGTTTGGTTATGAATACTGCAGGTGCTTTTGAGTCGTCTGCGAATCTTCTTGAGTCCCGGATACCCATACGAAGAGATCTTGAGCGCGTTCCACAACCAGACTCGGATTGTCATGTGTTCCTTCCTTCCTTCCTTCACTTCCTTCAACAGAACAAAAGGTAATATTTTTTTTCTTCCTTTTAGTTTGTTTAGGAGTGTGTTTAGGTGGAGTAATAAATACTGAGATATATATAGTATGATGAAATTATCTGTTTAATCTTACGGCTGAATTGGAATCCGAGCAGGAGGCATGATCTAGCTGAACGACGGTGATCCTCGGCCTCTTCAGTATGTAGTGAATCAGGGATCCATCATTTTATATTTGGTAGGTCAAATATCATGAAGAGTGGGCAAAACTTAGGAAGCTGTGTTCAATTAAAATTGTGTTACATTTTCTAGAGTTTTAAAAAAAGGTACGTTTAGAAAATTTGTAGACTTCACATAGAGTTAGTTGATATTAGGTAGATTCCATATTGTACACAATCTGTAGAAACCTTTATTGAAAAACAAAAAGTTGTATTATAATATTTTTCAAAGAGAATCCATTAAAATTGATGGAGTCTAAGTCATTAGGTTGTTAAATACCTCACGACGTTTAAAACTTTTTAAAAATTTGTATTAAATACTTAAGATTTTTTAAAAACTTTTTAAAACCTAGATTGAATACCTTAAGGGCATGTTTGGTTCAATGTATTGGACTGTATTAGGGCTCATTGCATTAATTTTATACATAGAAATAATACATACCTGCGTTTGGCATATTTGAGGAGTATGTATAGTATTATTTTAATGAGGGATAGGGTGTATAATTTAATACAGGGATGAAAGACGGATTTAGACTATATACATCTTTTTTCCTCTATCACTCAATTTACGGCTTCCCCTCTCAAATTCGATTCTGCAATTTTCTTCAAATCCCGTTGAGCCAAGCAAGGCGGGCGGCGGCGGCAGATGGCGGCGGTGGCAGGCGGGCGACGGCGGGCGGCGGCATACGTTTGCTCTCGTGGGGTGGAATTAAATCCCTTGTCTTTCTTCCCCTGATTTCTCGTTATCCATTTATGATATCTTGTTTTCCTTCCCAAATAAATATTCTTTCATGTGTTGTCCGCTCTGTTTGGAGAAGAGGTTGCTATGAATTCCTCTGTAATGTAATTTCTAGCTTACTTGAGGGTTTTGATTTTGGTGAGAAAAAGTTGTGAAATGGGTGGTCACTGTTGCAGAATCGAAGGCAAGCATTTCGGGGAAGAGACCATTATTAAATTATTATTATTAATTTTTGCTTGATATTTTTATTATTACTTAATATTATTAATTTTTTAATATATAATTTTTAACTATATTATTTGTAAGGAAACTATTTTTTTATTTAACATTCAAAAAATAATACATTATACAATACGCCAAACACTGTATAATAATTGTACAATGTGTCACCAACACAATGCACAATATTAATTTAATACAATACACCATAATACAATACACCCTCATTAAATAATACAATACGGTGTTCCAAACGTACCCTAAGAGTTTTAAATGCATTTTAAAATTTAGATTGAAAACACTTAAATTTTAAGAGGCTAAAAAAATGATATAGGCTCTTTATTGACTACATCTCCATTAGAGTTATGAACCACTTAAATTATATTCATATATGTTATTTATCTTATCTTATACATACATTAATAATATAAACAACCAACATGCTATTAAACTCCTAATCAAATTAATCAACACTTGTCCTAAAATTACCACATAATTCCTAATTATATCAAAATATTAGTACTAATATTTTTTTTTTTTTTTGGTGGGTCAATTGACCCACCTTGTCCTTGAATGGATCCGCCAATGTAGTGAATGCAGCTTTTCTAGCTACAGTGTTCAGCGACTACATGATAGCTGACGATACGCCTGGATGGTACTGCGGACCGCAGTTCTACTCGGTTGATGTCCTCAGAGAATTCGCGCAAACTCAGGTAATGTATTGTTACGAACCTTGAATGGAACTGCATTGCTTGACTTATTATTATTCATCATTTGTGACAAAAATTGGATTCTGTTTTTGTTCAGATCAAGTACATCCTGGGTGATAATCCAAGGAAGATGAGTTACGTTGTGGGCTTCGGTAACCATTACCCAAAGCATGTCCACCATCGGGGAGCATCAATTCCTAATAAGGACAAGAAGAAATACAGCTGCACGGGTGGGTGGAGATTTAGGGACTCCAAGAAGCCAAATCCCAACACTCTTGTAGGAGCAATGGTTGCCGGCCCAGACAAGGATGATGGTTTCAATGATGTTCGTACGAACTACAACTACACTGAGCCGACGCTTGCTGGCAATGCTGGTTTAGTCGCTGCTCTTGTCGCTCTATCTGGGAATGATAGTGAAGATGTTGGAATTGATAAGAACACAATTTTCTCAGCTCTACCTCTACCTGGGGGGGGATAAAGATGTTGGGATTGATAAGAAGACAATTTTCTCAGCGGTGCCACCTGCTGTGTATCCAATTCCAGCTCCCGCACCAGCTCCATGGAGGCCATGATTGCAGTTTTTCACTTTTATTTTGCGCTGATGTATTATTACTCACATGGAGAAATGTGTTTGTGTTTTTATTGCTAGTTTTTATCTACAAACTAATTTTTGACATGTTTGAATACAGAGAATTGACATGTCTGTAGATATATTTTTTTTCATTATATAAAATGACGTATCCTCTTTTTTTTTTTTTTTTTTTTTTGCTTAACAGCCTATACAGATTAGAAAATAGGTGTTGGTAGCCCATGCCACACAAATTACAAAGGAAACAAAGGGGAGAGTAGAGGAAAACCTTGAGAACATTTTCTTCTGTGATGTTGGAGATTCTATGATTTCTTGGTTCTAGCTAGGATTCGTCGTCCAACCGTGATCTTTTCGTTTTCATACTTTGTGCTTTGGGATATTTGATGTGGATTATGCACTACGTACTGCTTGCTAGATGTCGTCGCCACGGCCTGCACCTGTGCATATGCAGCCTCATGATGCTACCTTCTCTGTGCCAGCTCGTCTTTAATTTGCCCCATGCATCATATTCATGGGTGCCTCAAAATGAATAATGTGGATGCTGCACAGCTCCACCACAACTGCTACTTCCCTTCCCTTCCCTTAACAAAAATCTTTGAAGAAAGTTGTGGGCAGCAACTTTCTTCTACACTTCAAAAAAAAAAAAGAAAAAAAAAAGAAAAAAAAAAAGAAAAAAAAAACTGCATGCAAACAATGTGGGTGGGAGAAAATACTACTAGAATTACCATATCCATATATAAGCTGCTGCAGAAGAAGCCAACAAGCGATTGAGAATATTTCTCACAACTTATGTAGGATTCTAACTCTTCTCAACCAACTTTTTTTTTTTTTTGCTTAACAGCCTATACAAATTAGAAAATGGGTGTTGGTAGCCATGCCACACAAATTACAAATGGAACAAAAGGGAGAGTAGAGGAAAACCTTGAGAACAGTTTCTTCTGTGATGTCAGAGATTCTATGATTTCTTGGTTCTAGCTAGGATTCGTCGTCCAACCGTGATCTTTTCCTTTTCATACTTTGTGCTTTGGGATATTTGATGTGGATTATGCACTACGTACAGAAGAAGCCAACAAGCGATTGAGAATATTTCTCACAACTAATTATGTAGAATTCTAATTCTTCTTAACCAACTTTCCAGCCTATATATTTGATCATATATACTACAAATAATGATACGTTGATCATATCAAATGCAGCTTTCGTAATGCATTTGGTGTTCCGGCTATGTATTTGGTCATTGAGAAGACCTCCAGCAACCAATTGAGTTTGTCCTTTAAACGATGAAGCTGTATTGGCATTTTGGTATCCTAACCTAAACCATGCCTGCTTCCATGTGATTTTCCAGCCAGAATATGTTCAGACTTAGCCAGTTTCTCCTTGAGCTCAGTCATGAGTTCAACCACCATCAGGTCATGCTTGGCTGAAATCTGCTCTTTGTCTGCAGAACCTGTGTTCCAACCTCGAGTTCGGACACTCGTTTGGACAATGTTTCAGCTTCAGCGCTCATACTTTCTTTTTCATCCATGAGGTCATTGATCTATTCTCTGAGATTTCGATTCACAATTTTGAGTTCCTCACATTCGGTCATGGAAATCTCTAGTTTTTCAAACACTTCTTCACAGAGTCCAGTGAGCTTCTCTATGCTTTTTGTTTGATCCATGTTTACAGAAGAACAACCATGATCAATGAAACCGGTATTGACAAAGTCAGTGATATCACCGTGATTGGACCCAGTGTCAGAACATGAGTCAGAATCCCAAATTCATGGTGCTGTTAAGACAATTCTATGCTCAGACTCTTCATCAGTAGTGCAGGATTCTCTCTCATTTTTCTGATTCACTGAAGGTGACATGATGGTAGGTTTTCTTTCCATCTTTGTTCTTCAAATTTCCACAGTCGGCTTTGATGTGCCCAATGCCTCCACATTCATAACACTTTTGGTCCTTTTGGCTCATCATTTTTATTCTGATCAGATTTGCCCTTGCCCTTGGATATGGATTTGCACTTTGGTCCTTTTGGCCCATCACTTTCGAAGATGTTTTTCACAATGATCTTGACTCTGAAGACGTCGATGCCCCGCCCCCATTTGATTCTCTCTTACATTGGCGCCTTATGTAAGAGAGATCAGAGCTTGTCTGCTTGTATTATTCTGTTTACAAGCAGCAGTAGGGACTAGGGAATTTTCCTATCAACCCAGATGAGACCTGTCACAATAAAGTGTACCTAGAATTGCCCCAAACAGGTTTTCCACCCTCTTTCTTTTCATAAGCTTCTCTCAAGATATATATTGTGCTCATTGGAATCCACAACCAGCTCGCTCCTCCTAGCTAGGATTGCTCAAGAATTATATATGTTTTCATGATATATCTTTTGCTCTTTGTACCTCTGTTTATGGATTGAGTTATTATTGATGATACTGCATTATCTTCAAGGAAAAACAAAATAAAATAATGATGCAAGAAATAAAACAGAATCCACTCATGACTCATTCGTGTGCCAGATTAATTAGTCCAATGGTCTGGACTTGATGGTTAACAATATTACGAATAAATTTGCATACATTAGATATATCATATATCTAAAGTATATAACATGCTTATTATTTATTTATTTATTTTATTTTATTTTTAAAGTAAGGTGTCGAGTTGGAGCATTGTGAACGAAGTGTACCAGGAAAAGTCAATAGCCCGCCCGCATTTTAAATATTACTCTCGGGCTTCTAAGCAGCCTATGAAATTCCCTGGTAATTTTTTTTCTTAAATTAATATTTTTCTTTATTTTAATTTTTATTTACTTATTACATATAATTAAATAGTTTAGTTCCACAATACTTATTTTAAAAATGTACTAGTAAATAATGTAAACATTCAAAAAATAATAGAATAGTGTATATATCTAGGGATAGCTATAAAACAACTACAGTATATTATCGCGTTTGGGCTTGGTTTAGATCGTAAATTAACAAGGGATACTTTAGCAATTACTATTAGAATTTTGTTTATTTGTAAAAGAAACTTTGTTAATTTATGATAATACCCCAGGAAAATCAGAACCATACAAAGTTTTTTTTTTTTGCTTGGTAGCCTAGGAAGGCCGGGAAAGAAAATAAAATGCAGAATTAAGACAACATAAAAGCAACTCAGTCGGACGCCCTCCTAAAGACGAGGAAACCACGTACCAGCTGCATCAAATGTCAAAAGAGGCTTCACCGAGTCCGGGGAAAGCCCATGTAGTAAAAAACTCTTCAGCATTAGCTCCAATCTTCGCCATTGAGTCCGCAACAGCATTACCCTCACGCCAAATGTGCTCGACCCAACAAGTAGAGAACTCCTGCCTTAACTCCTTAATGCGTCGGATGTAAGGCGCAAGCCAGTGGGAAGGAATCACCTCCGATGAAATCAACCGCACAGCTTCCATAGAGTCACATCTGCAACACAACTCCATAATCCCAAGCTCTTTAGCTAAGACTAGCCCATGCAGGATGCCAGCTAGTTCAGCTTGAAGAACTGATCCGGAACCTAGATACCCACAGACTGCGCGGATCCACACACCTGAGGACTCTCTCAAGATAGCGCCGAACCCCGCACGACGTCTAGCTGCCTGAAATGATCCATCAATGTGGAGAAAAACTGTGAATATTGATAGGAAATTGAGAAGAATGTAAATAACTGTCTCTGTGTATTGATTTACCAAAATGAATGAATGTATCGTGATTACAGCAAAATGAGGAACAGAGACCTATAAATACAAATCAGAAGAGAAAGGTAGCTAACTGGGCCAAAACTATAACCAAGCCCAAACCAATTAAAAGAATAAGACTATGGCCCAAAGGCCCATTAATCAATTCCAGCTTTGGCTTTAGCTCGATCAACAGAGATTAGCTGCTTCTTGCTGCCAGCTTGTGCTTCATCATCCCCCGCAAGCTGGAGCTTTCAAGAGGTGCAGCTTGGAGCAAAGATGATGGAAAACTCAAGGTGTCAATCCCTTCGTGAAAATATCAGCAAGCTGCTGAGATGAAGGAACAAAACAAGGATCAATGAAATGTTGTAAATTATAATCGGCATGAAAACAAGTCCACATTGAGTTTTTACTGCAGAGAAACTCTACAATATCTTTTAATACATTTCACTTACTATATAGTATTATGTTGTAAATTTTTTTCTTTAATTCACTTTTATCAATAAATTCTTTAATAACACTACATAACAATTAACTTAACTAAATTATATATACAATGTAAACTAATTTAATATTTATGTTTATATAATTTTTAAATTTTACATCCAGGCGTATCATGCAGGCGATTAATTCGTTCCAACGAGAGGGAGAAAAATGTCCTGGAGGGTGAAGCATTGAGTGACAGTACATTGGTTCTGACGACGAGAGTGGGAAAAAATATCTTGGAGGTTAAACGATTGACTGGCCGTACATTGGTTCCGACAAGAATGAGAAAAAATGTTCTGGTGGTGAAGTATTGAATGGCAGTACATTGATTTTGACAATAGTGTGAAAAATATCTTGGATGGTGAAGTATTGAGTGTCTTTACATTTGTTTCGAAATGAATAGGAAAAAATGTCCTGGGGTGGGTTTGAAGTATTAACTGGCAGTAAATTAGTTCCGATAATAATGGGAGAAAATATCATGCAGGGTGAAGTATTGACTCGACAAAGCAGTGGACAAACTGTGATTATTATACGAATGAGTTTGACCTGATCTGATCATAGAATACGGTTAAAATTTTCAAAACGCCAGTTTCCACTAATTGTTTGTTATGCTATGACTATCAACAAGAGCCAATGTAATTCTCTAAAGAATGTTGAAGTGTTTCTGAAGGTCCAGTTTTTAGATTTAGGCATGCATATAATGTAAACATTTTACAGTAAATGGCGCAAAAAAAAAATTGAAATTCATGTAATATTGTAATCTTTTCGTGGTTTTATTTTTAATAACATACAATTTTGTGTTTATTTCTTTCGTCTTTAACTTCGAAATATTGAGAATAATATTATTTATTTTCTATTTTATAATTTTTTAAAAACTTTACCTCCACGTGTATCGCGCTGGCGGGTGTGCTAGCAAGAAATTGGTAATCATTTTAAATTTACATTATGAAATAATAATAATAATAATAATAATAATAATAATAATAATAATAATAATAATAATAATAATAATAATAATAATAATAATAATATAATTAGATTTACATATAAATTTATATTATATGTTTATAAAATTGACATCCTCACGGATGAGAAGAAAGTCCGATTCGATTTTTTTTTTTTTTTTTGTAAAATCACAGTCGTCGAATGGAATAAATCCATGGGTAATGTTGTGCGATGTTAGTGAAATTTTCATTCGTTATGGTAACATATAAATTATATTTTGACAGTAGGATCTAATAATAATCTTAATTATATAGTATTTTTTATATGAACGTATTAATATATTACTTTCGGTTTTACATCCCGCGGGTACCGCGGGTGGGCTGACTAGTGCATAAGAAAAAAGAAATAGTCAATTTCCTCTGCATACTAACCCTATGTTCCATAGATTTTATTAACTCATAAGAAATGGATTTTCCATGAGTGAAACTTATTTCATCTTCACTTCCAACACACCAAGCAGGCTGCATGCAGGAGTCCTAATTTTTAGGAAATCAAAGTTATTTGACGACGACGACTGCATGCAGCAGTAAGTATAAACAATCACCACGTGCATTTAATCTATCTATATCTATATATCCGAAAAATTAACATTTTAGTTATTTAAGTTTCAAAATTTATCAAAATAGTCCTCTTCATTTCAATTGAAAAAATAATTAAGTCATTAATATTGGCTCTATAATCTTTAATTAAATGAGTCATCCCACCAACACATTTATCAAAACCCATTTTATTAAAAAATACTATTTTATTTAAATAAAATTACCTTTTATTTAAAACTAATTTTATTCAAATAAAATAATCATTTATCAAAAATTCATTTTATTCAAATAAAATTAAGGGTTATGAGTTTACCCATTTAATTAAGAGCTGTGGGACTCATAATAATGGCTTAATCATCCTTTATTACATGTTAAATAAATTTATTATATCCAAAGGACTAAATTGGAGAAAAAATCAAACCTAGCGGACTAATTTTTCCAATTGAAACGAAGAGGACTATTTTGGTGAATTTTAAAATTTAAAGGACCAATTTGTTAGTTTTTCCATATCTATATCTATATCTATATCTAATAATATAGAGGTAATTATTAAAATAAGCCACCAGAAGGAGTCGTTTCCACTTTTGGACCACAATATTTTTATTTAGGGAAATAGGCCATTAGAAGGATTTTGGGCATGAATGTAGGCAATTGAGCTGGAATTCAGGCCTCGATGGCCTAAAAGCGAAAATAACTCCTTCTGGTGGCATATTTTAATTTTTTTGAATTATATTTTATTTTATGTAATTCAAATAAATAATACTCATTCCGTGCCATTATTTATGTCCTACTTTTTTTTGTTCAAATATTTTTTATTTCATTTCTATTTTAAAAATAATTAAATATTAATTGCCAAAAATACCCATTTCCTAAAAATTCCTTGCATTTAATACTAATTATTTCTAATAAAATACCATGTCCGAAAATTTTGGGATACTTATAATAAAACAAGTTTATTTTTACTTTATAATTTATTTGAATTTGTATTTGTTTTACTTATTTAATAATATATTTGAATTAATATTTATTTAATTTCTTATATTACTCCCTCCGTCCTATATAATTTGTATTTTTTTAGGAGCCATTGAAAACCTGGAATGGGTGGTGGGAGCCAAGCCACATAATTACAAAGGGAACAAAGGGGAGGGATAGGGGGTCGGGTGGGGATTCGACCCCCCAAACTATAGGTTGGGAGTTGGGGGACTTACCACTGGAGTAAGTCCCCAACCCCACAATTTTAATTTATTTATTTATTTGTGTTTTACTGATTTGTGGTTGTAATATGGACTGAAACTATTAATGGTAGTGGATAATTTGAAAGTTTAATACTCCCTTTGTCCCATTTAAAGCGTCTCACTTTCCTTTTCGTCCGTCTCAACACTTTGTCTCATTTCCTCTTTGGGAAATAATTAAATATTTAATCACCAACCTACCCATCACATCATATCAATAAATAAATACATTATAATTTCAAACCCACTACCATTAATAAATTCAAACTCACAACCATCACATCATTCATAAATAAATTAATAAAATATTCAAACCCCTTACAATCACATCACATCAATTCCTAATTTACCCTTACTTTAAACACTAACCTACCCCTACATTATATACTAATTATCTCCACATAAAATACCGTGCCCAAAAGTTTTGAGACACTTCAAATGGGACGGAGGGAGTATATTAATTTATTAATGTGATGTGATGGGATAGTTTGACGATTAATATTTAATTATTTTTTAAAATAAAAATATTGGAACAAGAAAAAGAAGAATGTATGACATAAATAATGACACAGAATGAGTATTATTGAGTTTAATTACATAAAATAAAAAATCACTGATAAAAAACTAAAATAGGCCACCTGAAGTAGTCATTTCCATTTTTAGGCCTTCACAGCCCGAATTCCAGCCAAATGGCCTAAACTCAGGCCCGAAAGCCTTCTAATGGCCTATTTTCCTAAATCAAAATATCGTGGCCTAAAAGTGGAAATGACTCCTTCTGGTGGCCCGTATCTTGAGCTTGCTACGAGTACCGGACTTGCTAGGAACGCCGGTGCTTTCAGGGGAGAGAAGTCTTACGGCGTTTTTAGTTGGGACAATAAGCTTGCTGGAGTGCAGGTGAGGCCATTGTCGATTTCTGATTCTTCTAAGTGATTTTGTTGTAGCTTTGATCAGTTCTTAACATGAAATGATTGTTTGGTCATGAATACTGCAGGTGCTTTTGAGTCGTTTGCAAATCTTCTTGAATCCTGGATACCCATACGAAGAGATCTTGAGCGCGTTCCACAACCAGACTTGGATCGTCATGTGTTCCTTCCTTCCTTATTCCACTTCCTTTAACAGAACAAAAGGTAATCTTTTTTTGTCTGATTACTGTTTTCGAATACCAGAATACCAGATTTTGGATGGTTTTATATGATTCATTACAAGACTAAATAAAAAATGGTAAATTAGTAGTGAAAGTAGAGATTACAAACTCCAAGATTCATGTTGGGCTTACCTTCAAAATTATTTTATAACCTAATAAAATAAGGATTCAAAGTTAGCTAGTTGAAAACATAGTTGCAATGTAACAATTAAAAAAAAGTGTTGAATAATAAACTCACCTAACTAAGCGTGCTCCAGCCGCCGTACCCGACAACGCATGCTCCCGCCGTCGTCAAAAAGAGCTGCCACAGCCGTCGTCAAAGTAGCCGCTAAGTTTGATTGCAATTAGATTGCGGATCCGTAGTTTGTCAACAATGTTGTTTTTATATTATCACGCGTGTAATCTTTCCGGCTATAAGGAGTTAAAGTTTGTATTTCTTAAAACTCGATTCTACATCTTTTCGCTAACTTTATAGCCTTGTAATGTTAGCGAAAAGATGTAGAATCGAGTTTTAAGAAATACAAACTTTAACTCCTTCTCCCCAATTCAAAATTCCAACAGAATTGGTATCAGAGCCTGAGCGATCAAACTCAGAGCAAAACAACTTGAGTATAAACACTCAAAATTAAAAGATTTAAGTGTGCTCACCGGTATTTCCTTCGAGTGCTGCCCAGCAGCCTCCGAGCCGCCGCCACAACGCCGGCAGCCTCCATCGGTCACCGTTCATCTTCTCCGGTGGTCTCTCCGATATCTCTGATCTAGATCTGCACATCGTCCTCCGACCAGCACCAAAGCTTCTCCTCCAGCAGCCACCATCGAGTGCCGCCCTTCTCACAGCAAGCTCTTCGCTGCCTCTAATTGCTGCTCCAGCTCGGCATCTCCGTCCAACACTACCAACGCTGCCTGAGGCCTGTCACCGATCTGCTGCTGCTGTTCAGACCAGCAAGCGCCACCGACGACCCCGCCGAGAGCACCGCTCGCCTCCAGCCTTGCACCGCCGCCGCCACTGCTTGACCCCTGCTGCTGCTGTGTTGATCTGTTGCATGTGTGCCGATCTCAATATCGGTCATTCCCTCATTCTGCTGCTTTCCAAGGAAGGTGTGAGTGTCAAATTAAATGTTCAAACCAATGAATGCTGGTATGGAATACTTTAAAGAAAAAGGAAGGAGTGGAGCAGGTGATTAAAGAAAAAGGTGTCGGTATGATTAAAAAAAAGATTAGTTAGTGGGTGATTAAAAAAAAAAGAAAAAGGGGTAGCTAGTGTGTGATAGTGCGGTTGTTAAAGAATTAAAAGTTGGGCATTAAAAAAGGGGAGAATAGTGCGATTTTAAAAAAAAAAAAAATTGAGTGGGGTATTTAAAAAAAAATTATTAAAAGTAGTGAGTGTGGTGGTGAGGAGGAATTTGTCAAATTGAAAATTTTGGAGAAGGAAGCTGCGCAACAAAAAGGAGATATTGTTCACAATGGCGTCAACCAGTTCTCTTCAATCACAGGTGCCCAAATTGACAAAAGAAAATTACAGGATGTGGAGTATCCAAATGGAAGCCTTGCTCGGATCCCTTGATGTCTGGGATATGGTGGAAACAGATTTTGCAGAGTTGACATCAACAATAGAAGATGACGATCAATTGAAGGAGATAAAGAAAAAGGAGAAAAAAGCCTTGTTCACAATATACCAAGGCGTAGATGAAGCCACATTTGAGTTGATTTCTACTGCAAAAACATCGAAGGATGCTTGGGAAATTTTAAAGAAAGCCCACGATGGAGTAGATAAAGTGAAGAAGATCCGGCTCCAATCTTTGAGAGCCCAATTTGAAACTCTACAACAAAGCAGATCAGAAGCCGTCTCAGATTACTTCTCCCGAGTAATCTCTGTTGTTCATCAAATGAGACAAAATGGCGAGGAGATCAAAGATGTTCGTGTTGTGGAGAAGATCTTGAGGTCCCTAGACCCAAAATTCAACTTTATCGTTGTTGCCATCGAAGAATCAAAAAATCTCGAGGCAATGACAGTTGAAGAATTAATGGGCTCTTTACAAGCCCATGAGCATCGACTCTTCAAAAAGGGAGACGAACAATCCTTGGAGCAAGCACTGCAGACGAAACTGTCGTTTAAAAGAAATAATGCTGTAAGAGGAAGTCCACAACGTGGACGTTATCAAGCCAAAGAGGAAGAGATGGCCGAGTCAACAATCGCTATGATCAGAATCGAATCAATAATGGCGAAAATAATGGAGGAAATGAACGTGGCCAGAATACCTATCGAGGCCGAGGACAATTCCGAGCCTGTGGTCGTGGACGTGGCAGAAACTTTGGAAGATTTGACAAATCAGAAGTTCAATGCCATGTATGTAAGAAATTTGGTCATTTCGCTAATGAATGTTGGTACAATGCAGACAACAACAAAAATGAGAAGGCGAATCTCATTGATAAAGAAGAGAAGGATGGTCTAGTTGTACTAATGTCTTGCAAAGAACCAGAGCCACCTCAAACAGTCACATGGTACATGGATACAGGTGCATCAAACCATATGTGCGGAAGAAAGGAATTCTTTTCCAAACTTGATGAAAGACGAATGGGCAATATCACATTCGGTGACCTGTCAAAAAGGCCAATTGAAGGTAAAGGAGATATTACCTTTGAGTTACATAATGGAAAACATCTATGCATTTCTGATGTTTATAATGTACCTGAAATTAAAAGTAATCTGCTGAGTGCTGGCCAATTGTTGGAAAAGGGATATGAAATCCAAATGAAAAATTTGGCTCTTAGTTTGCGAGATAAGAATAACAGGTTGATCACACATGTCAAGATGACGACAAACAGAATGTTTCCGCTGAAGCTCACTATAAATGACTCAAAATGCTTGAAGGCAACCACTGTTGATAGCGGCAAGTTATGGCATCTCCGGTATGGGCATCTTAACTTTGATGCATTGAAATTGTTGCAGAAAAAGAATATTGTGACAGGACTGCCGCAGATTGAATCCTCCAGCGATGTTTGTGAGGTTTGTGTCATGGGAAAACAACATCGACACACCTTCAAGAAGTATGGTGCGAGAAGAGCTAGATCGCGACTTGAGCTGGTACATTCTGATGTTTGTGGACCAATTACTCCAGTTTCTATTGGTGGAAACAGGTATTTTCTTACATTTACAGATGACTATAGTGGAAAAACATGGATCTACATGATGAAAGAAAAAAGTGAAGTTTTCTCTAAATTCAAGGAATTTAAAAACCTTGTTGAGAAACAAAGTGGGTGCCAATTAAAGTGCATACGGACAGATCGTGGTGGAGAATACACATCTCGAGAATTTGATCATTTTTGCAGAGAGCATGGGATATCACACCAACTCACGATGCCATTTACACCACAACAAAATGGTCTTTCAGAAAGAAAGAACCGAACAATTTTGAATATGGTTCGATGTATGCTGAAAGAGAAAAATATTCCCAAAGAATTTTGGGGTGATGCTGTAAATTGTTCTGTCTATCTGTTGAACAGGTTCCTAACAAGGAGTATTGGAGACATAACTCCCGAAGAAGCCTGGAGTGGGAAAAAGCCAAAAGTTGATCATCTGAGAATTTTTGGAAGCATTTGTTTTGCAAAAGTGCCAGAAGAAAAGCGTACAAAGCTCGAAGATAAAAGCCAAAAATGCATTTTTCTTGGCTATGGTGAAAATTTCAGCGGGTACAAACTGTACAATCCTGTAACCCGCAAAGTGGTGATGTCAAGAGACGTTATATTCAATGAGGATCAAACTTGGAGATGGAATGAAGATGAGCCGACCAAGCATGTTCCTTTTGATGATGAACATGAAAAGCAAAAGGAACAGCAACAACAAATGGAGGACATGGTACCTGATCATGTTGAAGTTGAAAGCCAATCCTCTGATGATAGTCCTCTTGTGAGAAGAACAAGAAGAGTCCAGGACATATATGACTCCAGTGAGCCAATTGATGATGAATTCAATAATTTCTGTCTATTTGCAGGTCTTGACCCATTGACATTTCAAGAAGCCTCTAAAGAAGTCAAGTGGCAAAAAGCTATGGAGGAAGAAATTCAAGCCATTGAAAAGAATAATACATGGGAGCTCACATCACTTCCTGACAAACATCGAGCAATCGGAGTCAAATGGGTGTTCAAGACAAAAAGAAATGCAAAAGGAGAAATTGAAAGGCACAAAGCCCGTCTCGTTGCAAAGGGGTACAATCAAAGATATGGAATTGATTATGAAGAAGTCTTTGCCCCAGTTGCCCGGCTTGAAACAGTAAGGCTGCTCATTTCACTAGCAGCTCAAAAGAAGTGGCAGATACATCAAATGGATGTTAAATCCGCATTTCTGAATGGAAATCTTGAAGAGGTTGTCTATATTGAACAACCACCTGGATTCATCATTGAAGGCCAAGAAGACAAGGTGTACAGTTTGAAAAAAGCGCTCTATGGATTGAAGCAGTCACCAAGAGCTTGGAATTCAAGAATCGATAAATACTTTATCGAAAATGGATTTGTAAAGTGCCCATATGAGCACTCCCTATATGCAAAAAGAAACCTGTCTGGAGAATTCTTATTGGTATGTCTATATATTGATGACATTATCTTTACAGGAAACGATAAGGCCTTGATCCAGGAGTTCAAGAAATCAATGGAAAAGGAGTTTGAAATGTCCGATCTGGGATTGATGCAATACTTCCTAGGCATTGAAGTCAAGCAAGATGAAGAATGAATTTTTATCTCACAAGAAAAATATGCCAAAGAGATCCTGAAGAAATTCTCAATGGAAGATTGTTGCAGTGTCGACAGTCCGATAGAAGTTGGCACCAGATTGACTAAAGAAGGAGAAGGAAACCCAGTAAATCCAACCTACTACAAAAGTCTTATGGGATGCTTGAGGTACTTAACCTGCACACGACCTGATATCTTGTTTGGAGTTGGTCTTGTTAGCAGGTACATGGAAACACCAAAAACTTCACACTTGAAAGCTGCGAAAAGAATTTTGAAGTACATCCAAGGGACAATAAATTATGGCATGCTATACTCTACAAATCAAAGCACTGAATTGGTTGGATTCAGTGATAGTGATTGGGCTGGAAGCAAAGAGGATCGAAAAAGCACATCAGGGTTCGTGTTCTACCTCGGTAGAAATGCATTCACTTGGTCATCAAAGAAGCAACCCATTGTCGCGCTATCGACTTGTGAAGCAGAATACATTGCTGCTGCTGCATGCGTCTGTCATGCAATTTGGCTGAAGAAATTGCTTGGAGATTTGAAGATACAACAAGAAAGTGCAATCAAGATTCACGTCGATAATAAGTCTGCCATTGCTCTTGCAAAAAATCCAGTGCATCATGAACGCTCAAAACACATTGACACCCGTTTTCACTTCATACGGGAACATGTAAAATCAAAAGAAGTGGAGCTGAAGTATGTCAGCTCAAGTGAACAAGTCGCAGACATTTTTACAAAAGCGTTGAAAGCTGAAACCTTCCAGTACTTGCGGAAGAAGCTGGGAATCCAAGATTTCAAAAGGATGAGTTTAAGGGGGGGAAATGTTGAATAATAAACTCACCTAACTAAGCGTGCTCCAGCCGCCGTCCCCGACAACGCATGCTCCCGCCGTCGTCAAAAAGAGCTGCCACAGCCGTCGTCAAAGTAGCCGCTAAGTTTGATTGCAATTAGATTGCGGATCCGTAGTTTGTCAACAATGTTGTTTTTATATTATCACGCGTGTAATCTTTCCGGCTATAAATAGCCTTGTAATGTTAGCGAAAAGATGTAGAATCGAGTTTTAAGAAATACAAACTTTAACTCCTTCTCCCCAATTCAAAATTCCAACAAAAAGGAGGAAGTATGATGGAAGGAACTGTTTTGTCTTACGGGTGAATTGGAATTTGAGCAGGAGGCATGATCCAGCTGAACTACGGTGATCCTCGGCCTCTTCAGTATGTAGCGAATGCAGCTTTTCTAGCTACAGTGTTCAGCGACTACATGATAGCTGACGATACGCCTGGATGGTACTGCGGATCGCAGTTCTACTCGGTTGATGTCCTCAGAGAATTCGCGCAAACTCAGGTAATGATTTATTGTTACGAATTGAATGAATGGCATTGCAAATACATTGCTTGACTTATTATTGTTCATCATTAATGACAAAAATTGGATTCTTTGTTTTTCCAGATCAAGTACATCCTGGGTGATAATCCAAGGAAGATGAGTTATGTTGTGGGCTTCGGTAAGCATTATCCAAAGCATGTCCACCATCGGGGAGCATCAATTCCTAATAAGGACAAGATGAAATACAGCTGTACGGATGGGTGGAGATTTAGGGACTCCAAGAAGCCAAATCCCAACACTCTTGTAGGAGCAATGGTTGCCGGTCCAGACAAGGACGATGGTTTCAATGATGTTCGTACGGACTACAACTACACTGAGCCGACGCTTGCTGGCAATGCTGGTTTAGTCGCTGCTCTTGTCGCTCTATCTGGGGATGATAATGAAGATGTTGGGATTGATAAGAACACAATTTTCTCAGCTCTATCTCTACCTGGGGGGGGATAAAGATGTTGGGATTGATAAGAAGACAATATTCTCAGCGGTGCCACCTGCTGTGTATCCAATTCCAGCTCCGGCACCAGCTCCATGGAGGCCATGATTGCAGTTTTTCACCTCTATTTTGTGCTGATATATTACTCATGGGGAGAAATGTGTTGGTGTTTTATTTTTATATTTTTTGCTAATTTTGGAGAAATCTATGATGGACGAAGGAAGACAGTATGGAGATGGGATTAGAGTGTGAGTATTTGGATTTTGGGGCCAACCCCATTCTCATTTGAAAATTTCGGTCGATATAGGAGTATTTGAAAGAAATATCAAAATTTTAATTAAAAATTCCAATATCTTGTACTCCCTCCGTCCCACGAATTGTGGCTCGTATTCCTCTTTGGGTTGTCCCACGAATTGTGGCCACTTTCCATTTTTAGATAAATTTAATTAGTATAAATATGATTAGAATCTTAATGTTTTATAAATCCCGTTAAAAGTAATCACTTTTACCATTCTGCACAACTCCCAATACACTTTTATTTTTCTACACAAAGTCTCTTGCATTTCTTTAATTCTTCATGTTTTGAAATTGATACAAATAAAAATTATATAAAATATATATTCTAAATCTAGACGTCTAGACGATTCTAACAAGACCACACTTGAATATTTTTCTCTAATTAAATCATTACAATAATCTTTTGTCAAAGTTAAACAATAAAGAAAGTCAAAATTCATTAAAATTTTAAACACAAATACCCACATCACTTTAACCACTAAACCCACCACATAAATTACTGTGCCCAAAATAAACGAGCCACAATTCACGGGACGGAGGGAGTATTAATTTCTATGAATACTTTAAAATCGAAACTAAATTTATTAAATACTTTTTAAATTTCTTTTGAAATTTCAAATATCTTTGAAACCATGAAGGTTATCTAAAACCATCTCCAATAGCCAACACTATCAAACAGTAATTCATCTCCAACCATTTACACTAAACTCAAATTCAAAAGAATATTCTCTATATATTTTTTCCTATACAAACTTGTTTATCTTTTCAATCATACCATCATTTCTTATAAATTATACATTAACCCACACAAATTCAATACTTATTAATTATGTCAATGTTATTTAGTTATCTTTATGTTTAAAATTTATTTTATAAAATAAAATTCTTAAAAACAAAAAAAAAACTTATAGTCTTTAATCTAATTAGATATAAAGTAAATTTAATAAAAAAAAAATAGTGTATGAATTACTCCATAAAATTATTAACCGTAATACAAAATTAGAAAAAAAAAATTGTCTTCTATTTTTAATTTAATATGTTATTCAATTTGTAAAAATTGGAGTGATGAAATTATAATTAATTTATTTACAAAAAGTTATATAGGTTCATGATAGTAAAAACTCATATTTGAGTATTTACTACTCAAAAAACTTAAAATATGTTTGGTTTTAAGGTATTGTTGGAGAGAATATGCCACTTCATTTTAAGTTTTAGAATACCATTGGAAATGGCCTAAGTATACACAAACCACGAAACCAACTTCTATTCTTTGGAAAAACGGAGCTTGAACAACAAACTGCAGCTTTAGTTCTAACTATCTTGAAGGATGTAAATGTAGTACTCCGTATATAATTGCTACATTTCCTGTAGACCTGGTGTGTATAGAGAAGCGAACAGTTTCCTCTGTTATGTGAACAAAAGGATACAAGCAGAAGTAAAAACAGTAAAATAAATTTCTCGAATTATCTAGTCTAGGCATAAGGCATGGTTACCAGCAGTTCCATCTATATGAAGTATGATCCACATACACGGACACGAAACCCTCACAACTTCATACAAGACTCCAAGTGCAGCATTTAACACTGCATGTTTACATAATAGAGCAAAACCATTCATGTATAGAATTGAAAGACTTCATGACACAATTAAAAATAAAGCCCCATTTCATGGAAACATTCAACTAGTAGATGAGAAAGATCTGCATAAAATCAAGAGCTGTTAATACACAGCTGCATAAGGCCACAATAATGAATTAACATCCATTAAGACACTCTCATCTATGAGCCATCAGCCATATAGACACACATTACACCATCACAACTTTTATGAGATTCCAATGTTCAGCATTTTACATTTACAACAGCTTCTTACATAGAGCAAAATCACTCATCAAATATATAATTGAAAGATTATGACACAACTAACCCAATGAAAGAAAACAAGACTGCCCAGTTTGTCCTCGAAATGAAAAGGACTATCAAAATCCAATACAGAAATTTCACATAAAGAAACACCCATAACGGTATTCAGATGAATTTCTTTCAAGAATTTAGATATACAACAAGTAAATTGAATTTGAAACAATCAAACAAAACAAAGGAGAGGCAAAACTTGAGCTAATTCAGCATATGGTCATTCATCACTAAAAAATTATAATCAAAGGCACCATTTTTCAGCTTCAAAAGTCAAAAGACAAACAGATTTACATGGCCCTACAAAACCCTAGATTTCAACCTTCACCATGAAACCAAAATCCATATGCAATTAAACAAGAACCCTAGGAATTATCACCCTTCAAGCACTTGTAAACTTAGTGACGGCCTTAGTACCCTCAGAAACAGCATGCTTCGCCAATTCACCGGGAAGCACCAATCGCACGGCAGTTTGGATCTCGCGAGAAGTAATGGTCGGCTTCTTGTTATACCTCGCCAATCGCGACGACTCCTGCCCCAATTTCTCGAAGATATCATTAATAAAGCTGTTCATTATCCCCATGGCCTTGCTGGAGATACCGATATCGGGATGAACCTGCTTCAGCACCTTAAAGATGTAGATTTTGTAGGTTTCAACACTCTTCTTCGTCCTCTTCTTCTTTTTGTCTCCGGCGGCGACCCCAGCCTCCTTCGGCAGCTTCTTCCCAGCCTTAGGCTTTTTCTCGGCCGGTGCCTTCTCCGCCGCTGGGGCTTTTTCAGCAGCAGGCTTCTTCTCGGCGGGCTTTTTCTCACCCTTTGGGGCCATCTTCAAGAGAGAGGTGAGGTTAAAGGGACTGAGCAAAGAGCAGGGTAGAAAGGTGGGAGATGCGATGGGAATAGAGTTAGCGTTGCGATTGCTAATATAAGGAAAAGGGGAGGCATGTCATTGGTTGAATTGAGTTGGAATGGATCGAGAATTTACACCGTCGATTAGATATGGATGAACGTCAGAGAACCGCGGGATATGCCCTTTGTGAATTCCGCAAATTTTTGGCGGTTTAACAAAAAATCAAAATGAAATTAGTAGTACTAGTACCTATGAACACAATTCCCGCCCATGAAATTTTTTTATTTTTAGGAGGAAAAACTATCAAAACTAGGGGTGTGCAAATTTCGGTCGAAATCGAACAAACTGATCGAACCGAATCGAATATTGCAATTTGGTTCGATTTTTGGTTTTTAAAATCCAAAAATTCGGTTTTCGGTTCGATTTTTTGTTTTTAAAAATCTACAATTCGGTTAACCGAACCGAACCGAAATTTGAATTATGTATTTAAAAATATATATATATATACATTATGTCATTATATAATAAACACAAAATAATATCCCTATTCGGTGACTGTTTGTGTGGATGAGTAGTGAGAACTACTGTAAAACCCCGATTTTTGGTCACCCAGGTCGGGGTGTCACCGCCACACCTCCCTAGCAAGACACGGTTTCTTCGAGCTTGCTAAAGAGATGCAAGGCTAGGGTTTTTCAGAATTTAAAACATTCAAACAGCCCATTTATATATAATTTGAAAATAATGTCATTACAGTTGCAGCGGAAAATAATATTTACATAAGTATAATGCAGCGGAATTTAAATATAGCCAACACGGCCAGAATACGGGTTAAACAGGTCCGTTCATGCAATTTCTAGTCTAACGTAACATTTAAAAAAAATAAAGTATTTCCCCAAAATTCCCATGAACGCATATGATGATGCATATTCTTCAGCTCTGAAAGAAACAGGGGGAAAAAATACGGTTTTGGTCAGCACTACGTGCTGAGTAAGTTAACGCACACATAACTATGGGGTTTCAAAGCCATTATTTAATATTTAAAGAAAACATGTGCACAACACCACATAATTTAATTTATTTCACTCACAATAATTCAAGCAACAGAGACTTCATAAGATCATAAATATAATTTGCAAAGCAATATAATTGTAGGACATAATTTAAAAGCATACTCCAAAAGGAACAATTTTCGAGTCTCCTAGTTTCATATCTCATGTCTCATGTTTCAAGTTTATGTTTCAATTGCCATTCGGCAAGCTTTATATCTCAATTGCCTCCCGGCAAGCAGTATATTTCAATTGCCTTTCGGCAAGCAGGATATTTCAATTGCCTTTCGGCAAGCAGGATATTTCAATTGCCTTTCGGCAAGCAGGATATT
This sequence comes from Hygrophila difformis, assembly GCA_030278955.1. Classification (NCBI taxonomy): domain Eukaryota; kingdom Viridiplantae; phylum Streptophyta; class Magnoliopsida; order Lamiales; family Acanthaceae; genus Hygrophila; species Hygrophila difformis. The sequence continues at coordinate 6,811,447 of JAOANR010000004.1, read as the reverse complement.
TCAATTGTCTTTCGGCAAGCATCGTATTTCATGTGTATTTTATTTCAAAGGAATTCACATTCATTTAAACCTTAAAGGCTAATTTCATGTTTCAACAAGATTTCAAGATTTCGTTTCCGGTAAACCACAGTTTATTCTAAAATTCGTCTAAAATCAGATTTAATTCCAACAATTCCAAAATTTCACGACTGACTCAGAAACGTCGAGATCTACAACTTTTGTGTTTTAACTTTTTGAATCCGAGACACCTAAACAGGTCGAAATCGCCAATTTTCGCAGAAGAATAATTCTGTCCGAATTTAATGTACCACAGTTTAAAGATTTCGAATTCTACCATAGCAATTCAACTCCAAAATTGATGAAATTTTACAGAGATCATCTTAAGACCATTATCTACGACTTCCATGTTCGGCCAAAGATCTAAAACAGTCTAGATCCTATGTCAAAAACGTGATCAAGATCATTCCTAAGTTCTGTCAAGAATTTCAAGATCTAGATTCAAGAAGTTCGGTTTGGAGTGGATTTCATATATCAAATCATCACGAAAGATTCTAAAATTTTACGGAAGTATTCATAACGTATAGATCTACAACTCTTATGTTCAACGCCAAGCCTAGATCGGTCTAGATCTAAGGTAGAAATCACCAACAAGTTCGAATAAAGAATCTATCATCGTTTCAAGATCTAAACCACAGGCAGGTCTGTTCGTGGTCGTTTTCGGATATCAAAACGCGATGAAAATTTATGAAAATTTTACAGTAGATAGATCTACGTCTTAGGAACGTTTTTTGTGTTTTAAGTTTTTCCGTTTGAAGTCGTTTTAAGGTTCGGAAAAATTCCTCAAATCTGTTGCGTCGGTGGAAAGTATAAATTGACAGATTTTCGATTTCTTGTTAATCTTTTAGTTTTGAATGTTTTAATTCATCCCAAAACCATGTAAGAGTTAACTTACAGAGGTGTGAACGTCCGGGATCGTCTATTTCGAAGGCGTGGCTTCCAGTCCACCGTTTCTCCTCTCCGTTCGTCGGGTTCTACGATCTAGATCCAATACGAGGTGTAGAAGAGAAAAGAAGAAGATTAGGATTCGTTTTTGAATCGTTTATTGAACAAGGATTGGATCGAGACTTACCACGACTATGGAGACCTTAGAATTTTCGTCCAACAGCGTTCGTCTTGGTTTCGTGCCTCTGACGACTCCGGATTTAGGGTTTCGAATGTGTAGAAAGTTGTAGGGTTTTGTGAAAGTATTCGGAGCTCCTAGGTGGTCTTATTTATAGATATCTAAGACCTAGGGCGTCCAAAATCTGAACCCAAGGGTCTTGGGTCGAGAGATGTTCAACCGAAAGTCGAAAAATCCGCGTTCGGGCGAGAGATTCACGCAACGGGCAAATCTGTCGCTTGGCGCGGCCGTGGCGCGCCCTTCCCCTTGTGACCGCGCGGCCACCGCGCCGAACTCGCCTGGGCTTCGGTCCGGGCGGGTTGTGCGATCCGTCGTGCTTTTCCTCCTCTCTTTCGGACTTCTATCCTTCTATGCTCCCGTTTTATGATCTTCGGGGTATCTTCGGGTTCCGATTTCCTATCTTAATTTTATTCGGACCTGAATTTATATTTGGACTCGAGTTATTGAGTCTATCAGTGTCGGGTCCCCGTGTAACCATTTATTCGATTAAATTATCTTCGGCTTCCCGGGTTCTCGGAATTTTGTTTCCTTTTTAATTTAAATTCAATTTCTCATTTTCTTATGATTCTTTATCTATGTATTATATTTATTTAAGTATTGTATTTATTTATTATCTATTTATTTATTTTATGTTGCAAAATTCTCGGGTATTACAGTCTACCCTCCTTAAGAATCAACTTCGTCCTCGAACTTGTGTTTCGACTTTTCTCGTGCTAAGGTCATTTTGTTGTTTTATTATTTTGCGACTGAACTTAGAATTAAAACTTCTAAGCTGCCTACGTACCCTGTGAAGGGATCAAGCCATAACGTAGTTCAGAAATTTATTTGGGATACATATTGCCGAGCCAAACTCAAAATAATGCAACTACTTTATTACGGGGTATCACATCCTCTCCCCCTTAGGACTCCAGTTATGTTCTCATAATTGCCTATTCAGTACTCTCAAAAGATTTCGGGTTCTGGTGTTTATTCTGAGGGTATTGGTGCCCTTGGTTGTTGCCACCTTGACCGTCTGGTTTTCGTGGTGGTTTAGGTCGAGTAGTCACATCCTCTCTCTTGTCGATGTTTTCTTTCCGTGTCCGGCAATCACGCAGCTGATGACCATGTCGACCACATCGAAGGCATGCTCCAGGCTGAGGGCATCCTCTCGCATAATGCGGTTTACCACACTTTGGACATGGTGACGCATAGTCACAATGGTTGAAGACTATCCCCTTTTTCTTCCCATTGTCATTTTGATGTTGTCCTTTCGAGTTTCCATCGAAATGGTCCTTATCCACCTTTTAATCTCCTTGTGGTCCTTGGTTAGCCTCATCTATCGGTTTCCGTTTCAGTTCTTGGACTCGTGCAACCGCTACCGCACGATCATAAGCCGTCTGCAGGTTCGTGAATTGTCCGACTGCAAGTATCTCCCGGATACTAAAGTTCAGACCCATCTCAAATTTCTGAGCCTTGTCAGAGTCGGTTGGTACTATCCTCGTAGCAAATCGTACCAATTCCTTAAACCGGGTGTAATACTCCTGCACCGTCCGTCCCTCTTGCTTCAGTGATAAAAACTCTTCGTACATTGCCGCCTTGGTGCTCATGGGGGAGAATCGGTCCCTTAGATCCTCCTTAAGTTTAGTCCACGAATAAGCTTCTTCAGCTTCCTCTAAATTCCTCTGGAGGTCTTGCCACCACTCATCGGCTTCGCCTCCTAAGTAGTAGGTTGCTACTCGTGTCTTTGCCTCATCAGGACATTTGATAGCATCCAAGAGCTTATCAAATGTACGGATCCACCCCTCTAGTTTGGCGGGATCCTCCTGCCCATCATAATGTGGTGGTTGATAGGGATTCACCAACGCTAGATAGTTGGTTTGAGCTACGGGCGGAGTTACTGCTGCAGGTGTCCTATGCACCTCCGCATTTCCTAATGCTACTAGGAATCCCTCTATCGTTTTTAAACGTGCTTCCATATTATTGGGCGCTTGAGGCACTTGCTCTCCTAGGTTCTGAGGACTTTCACTGTTGTTGGGCGTGTTGGACAGGTTAGCGTCAGTGCCGTTTGGACTCACCTTCCTTGGTTTCCTCCTAGGCGCCATTTTCTGTTATAACGTGTATAGATTAGCTTATCTTGATTTAGATAGATCCCTCGAACGAGACGTTTCGTAAATTTCTAATTTCAAATTTTCGGGTTTGTTGTTTGGAAATCCAAACAAGATTTTTGGAATAAAGAGTGTTTTAATAAAACTTGATTTTCTCATTGTTCCACATGAGGAAGTTTTCTAATTTGTACAAGGGTAGGAATGGCTAAGGTCGAGGATTGTTATGATTAGGCGAACGCATAGATGAACGCGATCTAGAACTACGGCAAGATCAGTCTCTAGTGAGCGTTTCTAATTCGATGTCAAGCCTCTAAGTTATCTAGGTGTAGCAAGAGATCTAAGTTAATATTCGCCCAGATTCTAGGTTAAACTTTCGCCAAGATTCTAAGTTAAAACTCGCCAAGATTCTAAGTTCAATTTTGCCAAGATTCTAAGTTCATAAAAGAAATGCAATATGCAAATGCAAATGATGATTTCCCCCCAAAAATAATTTATGCACTATATATATATATATATATTTTTTTCCCATGGGGTTAAGGTAAAAATTTTGTTTCCATGGAAATAATACTTTAAAATTTAAAGTAATAGTCAAAATATTTATAATAGTTTAAAAATAATAATGGTTTAAAAATAATAGTTTAGAAATAACAGTTTAAAAATATCCGGGCTCTAATACCACTCTGTAACACCCCGATTTTTGGTCACCCAGGTCGGGGTGTCACCGCCACACCTCCCTAGCAAGACACGGTTTCTCCGAGCTTGCTAAAGAGATGCAAGGCTAGGGTTTTTCAGAATTTAAAACATTCAAACAGCCCATTTATATATAATTTGAAAATAATGTCATTACAGTTGCAGCGGAAAATAATATTTACATAAGTATAATGCAGCGGAATTTAAATATAGCCAACACGGCCAGAATACGGGTTAAACAGACCCGTTCATGCAATTTCTAGTCTAACGTAACATTTTAAAAAAATAAAGTATTTCCCCAAAATTTCCATGAACGCATATGATGATGCATATTCTTCAGCTCTGAAAGAAACAGGGGAAAAAAAATACGGTTTTGGTCAGCACTACGTGCTGAGTAAGTTAACGCACACATAACTATGGGGTTTCAAAGCCATTATTTAATATTTAAAGAAAACATGTGCACAACACCACATAATTTAATTTATTTCACTCACAATAATTCAAGCAACAGAGACTTCATAAGATCATAAATATAATTTGCAAAGCAATATAATTGTAGGACATAATTTAAAAGCATACTCCAAAAGGAACAATTTTCGAGTCTACTAGTTTCATATCTCATGTCTCATGTTTCAAGTTTATGTTTCAATTTTCATTCGGCAAGCTTTATATTTCAATTGCCTCCCGGCAAGCAGTATATTTCAATTGCCTTTCGACAAGCAGGATATTTCAATTGCCTTTCGGCAAGCAGGATATTTCAATTGTCTTTCGGCAAGCAGGATATTTCAATTGTCTTTCGGCAAGCATCGTATTTCATGTGTATTTTATTTCAAAGGAATTCCCATTCATTTAAACCTTAAAGGCTAATTTCATGTTTCAACAAGATTTCAAGATTTCGTTTCCGGTAAACCATAGTTTACTCTAAAATTCGTCTAAAATCAGATTTAATTCCAAAAATTCCAAAATTTCACAACAAACTCAGAAACGTCGAGATCTACAACTTTCGTGTTTTAACGTTTTCAATCCGAGACACCTAAACAGGTCGAAATCGCCAATTTTCGCAGAAGAATAATTCTGTCCGAATTTAACGTACCACAGTTTAAAGATTTCGAATTCTACCATAGCAATTCAACTCCAAATTTGATGAAATTTTACAGAGATCATCTTAAGACCATTATCTACGACTTCCATGTTCGGCCAAAGATCTAAAACAGTTTAGATCCTATGTCAAAAACGTGATCAAGATCATTCCTAAGTTCTGTCAAGAATTTCAAGATCTAGATTCAAGAAGTTCGGTTTGGAGTGGATTTCATATATCAAATCATCACGAAAGATTCTGAAATTTTACGGAAGTATTCATAACGTATAGATCTACAACTCTTATGTTCAACGCCAAGCCTAGATCGGTCTAGATCTAAGGTAGAAATCACCAACAAGTTCGAATAAAGAATCTATCATCGTTTCAAGATCTAAACCACAGGCAGGTCTGTTCGTGGTCGTTTTCGGATATCAAAACGCGATGAAAATTTATGAAAATTTTACAGTAGATAGATCTACGTCTTAGGAACGTTTTTTGTGTTTTAAGTTTTTCCGTTTGAAGTCGTTTTAAGGTTCGGAAAAATTCCTCAAATCTGTTGCGTCGGTGGAAAGTATAAATTGACAGATTTTCGATTTCTTGTTAATCTTTTAGTTTTGAATGTTTTAATTCATCCCAAAACCATGTAAGAGTTAACTTACAGAGGTGTGAACGTCCGGGATCGTCTATTTCGAAGGCGTGGCTTCCAGTCCACCGTTTCTCCTCTCCGTTCGTCGGGTTCTACGATCTAGATCCAATACGAGGTGTAGAAGAGAAAAGAAGAAGATTAGGATTCGTTTTCGAATCGTTTATTGAACAAGGATTAGATCGAGACTTACCATGACTATGGAGACCTTAGAATTTTCGTCCAACAGCGTTCGTCTTGGTTTCGTGCCTCCGACGACTCCGGATTTAGGGTTTCGAATGTGTAGAAAGTTGTAGGGTTTTGTGAAAGTATTCAGAGCTCCTAGGTGGTCTTATTTATAGATATCTAAGACCTAGGGCGTCCAAAATCTGACCCCAAGGGTCTTGGGTCAAGAGATGTTCAACTGAAAGTCGAAAAATCCGCGTTCGGGTGAGAGATTCACGCAACGGGCAAATCTGTCGCTTGGCGCGGCCGTGGCGCGCCCTTCCCCTTGTGACCGCGCGGCCACCGCGCCGAACTCGCCTGGGCTTCGGTCCGGGCGGGTCGTGCGATCCGTCGTGCTTTTCCTCCTCTCTTTCGGACTTCTATCCTTCTATGCTCCCGTTTTATGATCTTCGGGGTATCTTCGGGTTCCGATTTTCTATCTTAATTTTATTCGGACCTAAATTTATATTTGGACTCGAGTTATTGAGTCTATCGGTGTCGGGTCCCCGTGTAACCATTTATTCGATTAAATTGTCTTCGGCTTCCCGGGTTCTCAGAATTTTGTTTCCTTTTTAATTTAAATTCAATTTCTCATTTTCTTATGATTCTTTATCCATGTATTATATTTATTTAAGTATTGTATTTATTTATTATCTATTTATTTATTTTATGTTGCAAAATTCTCGGGTATTACAACTACTGTTGAGAGTTTTGAGACGTTTATATTGTTTCGTATTTGAACTATTCGGTGACTGTTTCTTTATTTTGTCATTTCATTTGTGTGTAATTTGAACAATGTAATTTGGAATGGTTTAATATTTCTCACTCATAGTTACATGTAGATATGATGTTTTTGTTTGACATGGCGAATTTACAGGTTTGAAAATGATAATAAAGATGTTTTAATCAAAAATATTTTATTTTTTAGAAAAGTAGTTCGGTTCGGTTCAATTAACCGGTATAACCAAACCGAAATATTTCGATTCGGTTATTTCAGTTTTCAGTAATTTTGATTCGGTTTTGGTTTTAAGAAAAAATTCGGTTTTGAATTTTGGTTCGGTTCGGTTACCGAACCGACCGATGCACACCCCTAATCAAAACCATGCTTATGAAATTTTTTAATTTGGTGCCACAACTTTGTTAATTGTATCCGCTTGCTTAGGTTCCATCCATCAGGCCTTAATCATTCCTATTTGCTGACGTGGCATTAGATTAATGAAAATAATTAATTTAATTGTGTGCATCGACTATGCTTGACCTACATATATGGACACTTTAAAATCTTGTACTTCTAAGAACATGGTTCAAGTGAGTTGGGCGGGTTCTGAAATTAGAGTTCTAAAGTGCACGCATTTGTAGGTCAAATATAGTCAATGCCTATGTGGCAGCCAAGTGGACAATTTAATTAATAATTTCCACTAATCTCATGACACGTCAGCAAATGAGGGTGACTAAGGCCGATAGGACTAAATCGAAGATAATTAGCAAAGTTGTAGCATTAAATTAGAAACTCTATAATTATGGTATCAAATTAGAAAATTAACAAAATTTCGGCACCATTTTGTCATTTTTCTCCAATTTTAGCATGACAGTCTATACATAGTAAAAAATAAGTGGTGGAAATTCACACTAACATAAGTTATAAAGGGAAGGAATAGAAGATTGAGTAAGGAAATCCCAAACCAACATGAAGGTTAGACATTGTAAGACTTAACCAGCAGCTCCAGGATTTAGAACTTATTTTTGAAACTAGAGAAAGAGTGGTGTGAGTCTATGCCAAAAAATTACAAATGGATAAAGGAAAAAGAATATGGGGTCGAGTGGGAATCGAACCCCTCAACCATAAGGTTGGAAGTCATGGACTTGGCCGCTTGGGCAAATCATCCCACAATTTAGACCTTATTGTTTTGATAATCGTTTATGAGGGAAAATCATAGACCTTAATTAATGGTATTCTTTCTAATAAATAAAGAAACTAAAACTTACAAATATGAGTATATTATTTCGCATAAAAAGAAAAACTACTAGACAAATATATATTTGAGAGTGAGTGAATCCAATAGCAGATAACATATTAGTAAAGACATTGTCTAAAACACGATAAGATCCATATATAAAGCCAATAAGATTTACGAAACTGCATAATGATTAATACAAAGAAGATACATCACAATCACACGACACTACACTACAATAAAAAGGAAATACCGACCGAAAAAGCCGGTCGGGAACCCCATGAGATGGGTCGTTTTGACGGGCACCGACCGGCTTCCCGTTAGGCCGGTCGGTAATATTTTGGTCCGAAATTTTGGGCCGACCATGGGGCTTGTCGTCGGTGAATTTGCCAACCCATATCCCGACCGCTTTGTGGTACGTATACGTCCCGACCGAGTTACCGACGAAAAAGTCGGCCGGCAAACCGACCTCAATGGACCACGGGACCTCGGGGTCCCCGACCGCTTTGCGGTCGCTAAGACGGTCGGCAAAGTCGCCGACTGATTTACCGACCGCTTTTGCGCTCGGTAAAAACTGATCCTGCTGCAGCAGAATGGGTGTTGCCACAGTTCATACCTGATGCCAAAACCAAATAGCAAATCCAAGCAACACATCAATACCAAACATCCAATATTCACATATAGTATATTTCAAACATAGATCATTCAAATTGTGTCGAAACCTTCACACAACAAGAAACATTCGATAATGGTTCGACTTAAAGTAATAATGCAACACTCGAGAAATTTAAATCACGTTCAAAGGAATGGAATTAATTTCTTGTGGAAGACGTTTATCCTTAAGGAAGGTAGATGAAAATACCCCAACATTAAATTGAACCCAAAAGAAAGTAAGGGCGCAACTTTGGGGACGAAGTTGATTTCTAGGGGGGGGGTAGACTGTAATACCCGAGATTTTTATAAAAAGAAATGGAATTAAAATCGAGAAGGAAAGGAATTTTAATTCCAAGAACCGTGAAGTCGGAAATGATTTAAAAAAATAAATCGTTGCACGGGAATCGAAAGACGACGAATTCAAGCCGACAGATTCAAACTCGACGGATTCAAGATTTCGAATATGAAATTCATTTGAGTCGAAATAAATTTAAGAAAGGAATCTTAACTCGAGAACGACCCGAAAAGTCGAGCCCAAAGACGTAGAAGGACAGAAGTCCGAAAGAGAGGAGAAAAGGCCCGACGGGATCGCACGGCCCAGTCCGGACGCACGGCCCAGACCAGGCCGCACGCCCTCCGCGCGGTGTTTGTCTAAACACCGCGCCACCACCGCGCCAGCCACACAGCAGCTGCCCTTGCGTGATCTCAGCGATCTTATTGCCAAAATTTCGACCCCTGAAACTTTTGACAAATTTCACTAACACGAGTATTTTTCAATAAAATATATCAGGATTGAATTTATTGAATGAAAAGAAAAGAGTTATGATTCGTGGGAAAGGGGTTTAAGGATATATTTCACTTTTTATTACTCATGTGGGGTGTTCTGATTTCAAACGGCGCTGTAGTTCTCCCTGGCATGAAACTTTTGACAACTTTCACGGTGCAGCCGGGATAGATAATTCAATCTTGACCTTCAGTCTGTCACACTGAAGATCCCCAGCATTTGGCATCATGAAACTTATCATAGTTTCATGGCATAAAGATCCTTGCCGTGGAACACACTCCCACTGTATGAGTATTTTCTGAAAAATCATAATCCTGGTTTTCAATTTTTATTTAATGAAACCAATTATGAAGATGGAGTTGGGATTAGGGATATATTTATAGGTTGTCACGTTTTTATTACTCGTGTTAAGAAACTGTGCCCCCGAAAGCGCACGGAGTCAAAAATTGCAGTATTTATAGTAAGTACCGGATCGTTCACTGGAGGATGTGCGATGGAAGCAGGGCCCACGTCATTTACTAAGATTTTCCACTCGGTTACTCGATTCAAGTTTGTGTTTAAATTACCATCTACTTGACAGAATTTAATTCTAAGCTATGAAAGTAATTAAAATAAAGCATATAAAATCATTCTAGAAAGCTAATTAAATTTAATCTAAGAAAACAATAAAATTATTCTAAGAAAGCGGTAAAGTTATTCTAAGAAAGCAGATTTGAAATGAGACAGAATGGACAGGAAGAAGATAATAAAGATTGGACAAGATTCAGATGAAACACAGTTAAACTTCCATTTTTATACACAGATCTTTGTTTGGGATAATTCTTCAGTTAGCTAATTCTCATGCTTCCTATACCATGTTCCCTTTAACAGACAGGTACTTACAGTACGGATTTACATGCCTTAAGACAACAAAATCTAAGATACCACAGATATAAAACTGCCACCGCGCAGAGGTATGCTATTTATCTGTGGTGGACAAGCAACACCCGACAAATCATTTATTGAAGTGTCAAGTACTGCTATCATTCCCCTGAAAATAAAGTACCTGCACGCACAGTACCAAAAATTTTGTTTTGGCGGAAATCTTTGATCATATTATCTAACTTGAGCTTGAAAATTCTTGCAACAATATCTGGTCGATCTTCCACTTTGAAGGCACATTTCTCAACAAATCTAGTTATCTCTGGCCATTTCGGGTTACACGTGAATGTGATGAACAAAGCTGGAACCCTGCCCATCTACATATAGCCATGGCATCTTGATAATTTTGAATCATATATCTGGGTCCGCCTGTGAATGATGATGGTAATATCACACATTGCCCATATTTACTTGGATCTCTCTCACCTCGAAACACTGCATCTGATAACCCCTTATAAATTTCTGCTCGAAGTTGTTTCTGGTTGTTCCTTATGAATGACAATCGGTATGACTCAATCATGGTATATGCATCAACCACAAATTGCTGAAATAATCTCTTTGCAGATACTAAAAGTGGAACTTCATTTTCTCGCTCATGAAGTCGGTATGAAAAATACTCTCGGAGAGAAACTGTTTTCCTTTTACCACAACGATTCATCTCATTCCCAGCAAATGCAATATTATCACTCAATCCATCTTCTCCATATGGAAACAACAATGGGTACTGTAGTGGCAAATATGATGCGTGCAATTCACTTATCCTTTGCATCTTTCCATTTTTCGCGGTGATAATTATATCTCTTTGTTGCAGTGCTTCATCAAAGTCACCAACAATTAACGCTGCAACTTCATTCACAGTTGGTACGTTGTAAGTCCTCGCATCTTTTGCTCTTTTTCCAATGAGGCGTAATTTGATATCTGAACATGGAGATTCTTCTAATTTATCCTTCACCATTCGAAATGATTGGACCAAAACATTATGTTTATCAAGCATTTCTTTCAGATCAGAAACAATCTCAGCATGCAAGTCATTCTTTGATCCGTCAGGTCTGTGTACACCATTGAATCGTTAGTGAATAAAAAAATGTATAAATAAATGTAATTGTATGGCCAATGAAATTTAATATTGAGACAACTAATCTGACGAACCTCAATGCACGCATTCTGTTTCCTATTTCATTCTGCGTATCATATATATAAAGTTGGGCAAATTTGGGTTGGCATCCTTCATTTGGGATTAGGCTGCCAATTTCATGGTAGTTCTGTCCATGCAACCTAAATATAGGGGGGCTCTTCCCAGTATTTAAGCTCCTGTCAACTTTAGCTCCCAATGAAGTGAAACTGAACATTCCATTGTAGGAATGTATCTTCTCTTGGAATTCCTTGCTAATAAGATCTCTCCCAAATAATAAATTTTGCAACACTTCAGGTGGCTTCTTTATCATCGGAAGTTTAATTTTTCCAATTAAACGACATGCCGTATATGTTGGGTTGGTAGCATTCTTGTATTTTTCTTTTCTCTCTCCATACCAAAATAAGGCTTTGCACACTCCACATGAATGTATTGAATCCCCAACATCGAAATACACTGTTTAGCCAATCATGGGAATATATTGAAATAAAGAATTTAAAAATAAAATAAAATTATGTGTATAATGTAAATGTCATAAAAAGAATGATAACAAAACTTACCGATGTCCGAACTTTTTTTGAAAGCTTCGGACATTATACGATTTCTTTTGGAATTTTGACCTTAAGCAAAAAATATTGATTTAGTAAAATACATATATAGCCAAAAAATAAAATATTAAGATATGTACCTATTGAACCATGTGCTCTCATGTTAAGACTTTCTTGAAAATCTAATAAAAAAATTGGTATAGATTTTATTACGGCATACAATAGAAAGTCTTAATAAAAATTAGGACATATGCTTGTTCAAATATTGTACCATTGTGTAAGTTCTGATCTTGTTGGTGAGCATTAGATGGAATTTCACTTGGCAGGTACGGTGTGGACACTATGGATAAAAATGACAACATTAGATAAATAATATTTTGAGAAATAAAATAAAAATATAACATGACTTATAAGCATTAAATTTAATGACATAGTGATAAAAAATAATGAGAGACGATATCTTACAATTCTGTGATCTTTGTTTGGATTGTTCCGACATTGAGCGAAATCTTTTAGACGTTCGACCTTGAACCCGACATGATTTTTTATAAGAAATCAAGTATATTGAAAAAATAGTTATATATTAAAATATATACCTTTCCCAATAGGTGAATTGAATTGATGCACCTCTTCAGAATGTAATAAAACTAATTAGCATGTCGATAAGATTACTATAAACAAATTTAGTCGTAATGATATTTTCAACATGCAATATAAGTATTGAAATATTAGTACCAAAATTGAAGTTGAAATTTCCTTGTTGACCGTCCATGCAATTTTGAGTTTCAAGGTTTGGTGTCAACACTATAAAAGAAATTGAAATAGTTAGCACAACAGGATAGGATTACACAATTGCATTGGAATATACTTATATACGTAACTAAAATTTTGTATATAATGAGAGGAAAAAAAAACTAACAATTATCTGAAATCTGATCGCATTGTTCCAATATTGTACGATTTCTTTTTGATGTTCGACCTGAGAAAGAAATTATAAATTACAAATATTACAATGTAGGGAAATACAAAATTATGAAGTTATGTACCTTTTGCAACAGGTGCTCTTGGATGAAGCATTCTCCCACAATCTGATTAAAACAATGGGCATGTGGATCAATATTAAATCGAAGATTAAGTGTAAATGATAGTTGATCCATGCATGCGAAAAATAATGTACCATTTTCAATATATAGGTTTCCTCGATCAGCATCATTTATTATTCCACTTGAGTTATGGCATCCACTGCCATTAGAAAAAAGTATCACACAAATAAAAAAATAAAAAAATTAAATTGCATAGTTGTATTAAATGTCTCTATGTTATTATAAATGATTTAAATAAACGGAAACTTACCATTCTCTGGACTTCCATTGAACATACCCGACATTGTGCGAAATCTTTTTGATGTTCGGCCTTGTATAGAGACATTATTTTAGTACCATATTATGATAAACATATAGTATATGAAACTTACAAAGCAAGTCATAGCGTCATAGTATTTTAGTGTTGAACCAAAACATAGTAGTTTAAAATTATATATAATGATGATTCAGAACAAAATATTGTATCTTATAAATTCACTTAACAATAGTAATTGAGAATATAATAAAAATAAATAATTAAATGGGGAACTGAGTTGAATTTCGAAATTCTTTCAACCAATAATTGATAATAAATGAAGGATTAAACTGATCCATTACTTCGTGTGTTGTCAGTGCATATCACAGATAATGGCGAACGGTCCACTAATTTGGATGGATTACTCTTGTCTGCATCCAAAAAAAAAACATAATACATTATATGAAATCCAAAATGTTTTTGTAACCCGTTTGTGTAAAAGACCAAAGACATTATTATCTACTATTAAAGATACTCTGAAACTTTCATATATTATAATCTCACCAGTAAAAGAAGATGGATTTGACACAACCCTGTTGTCTACAGAATGAAGTAAACTTTGATTCGACTCTGGTAGAATGGGCGGACAAATGTTTTCGATGTCTGCAGAAAAAACAGTAAATTGAAGGTGTAGTCGGATAGATAAAATAATGGCTGTTAATTATTATTATTATTATTATTATTATTATTTTTATTATTATTATTATTTGTTTTTAGATATTGGTGTATGTTCACATTTGGAATTATAATTGGTTTTATTTTATGTTATATCAACAGTGGCAAAACAATAGTTGTGCAAAAAAACAAAAAGAAAAACAAAATCAAAACATTATAGAATAGAAGGGGAAAAATATTCGCCTAGAACGAAGCCAATATTGTGAGACAGGAATACGAATAAGCATTATATTCATAATTATAAGGGGAAAAAAAATTCGCCTATAGGATCTAAGTGAATATTGTGTTACACAGGAATAAGCATTATAAAGAGAGTATTAGTCATAATATATTCCGCTGAGATACATTATTTAACTATTATTTTTTACTAATAATTTTATAAGTGTATCTATATACTTAACATTGATTATATCTACATTGAGTATTATTTAAAGAAAATATGCGATATAAGTAATGAATATTGTAATAATGTATGATAAAAACGTGTGGTGAAAACGTCATCCATGACCACTGTGATACGACGACGTCTAAGGCGTAAACGCGGCATTGAACGCCAACATCCCACCCACTCACTCCTACACCACGTGGTAAAAACGACACCGCTTTGCTTCTTCTGGATCCTTCTATTCTAAAAGGCTTGAATTAGGTTCCACTCCCAGTTCCAGGCTTCTTTTCCTTGTGCACCTTCACATTACAAACTACACACACACCAATGACACCACCAATACACCACCAGTGAACAGGACTGTTCACCTTCTTTGTTCTTGTGCGTTTACGCATAAACACGGTTGCAGAGTTGTTCTGTGGTGTTTTTTAAGGTATTTCATTGTCGTTTTTAGATTTTATGTAGTATTTTTCGATTGCACCGAACATATGGTGTAGATCGGAAAAAAAACCAAGTTCTAGAGGTTGTTCTTTTGGGATATGTTTTTAATACATGGATAGATTGTTGTGCTTTCATTTTTTAAAGAAGTTTTTTCGAATACAGCAACTTAATGCTGATAATCGAAAACGAATGGTAGATCTACAATACTTGTAGGAGATTAGGGTTGGGATTTTGCAGATCTGGATGTGTCTACCACAGATCCGAATTGGGCCATCGATTTGTTCTTTTATTTTTCTGTGTTTTGAATTATTTTGCTTCAGTTCATACTCTTTTGCTTTTGAACTCATCTGATGTCGTAAATCACATAATCGATGATGGATCTTCAACCATTGTGAGAAAAATACAAATGGATCCAATATCCGGAGGTTGGCGATGTCACATCTCCATTTCGGCGTTTTTTCCCTTTCTTTTTCATAGATCACTCACCGTGGGAGAAAAATAATGTTTCCCAACATAGTTCTTTTCGATGCATGATGGATCCGAAACGCATATTAACGTTAAAGCAGGGAAAATAAAAAAATCCGAAGTTGGAGATGCTAGATATGAATTTGGTCATTTTTCCACCACTTTGTTAATTTTAAAAACAGTTTCACACGCAGGACACCGATTTAGTCAATCAGCTGCTGTAATTTGTAAATGCAGGCCAGATCTAACCTTCTATTACTTAATAAGATGGATTCAAAGGTCAGTAGACAATCTCAATAGAATTACGAACGTTTATGGAATGTGCTTTGCTCCTCTAGTTTTAAAATATTGCATATAAATGTTAAAATCATATTTGGTGTAAATCGGAGAATAACACCCTTCATTTTTGTTGGTTTTCTTAGGAATTTCTTGGTTCCTGGATCTACCATGGCCATACAATGGTGCAGATCCACACCCGCTTCTCTCGTCATTGCAATCGCCTTTTTGGGTTTGTGGTGAATAGAAGGGAAAGCCCTGTGCTTCCAATTATCTTTTTGGCTGAGGTTATGGAGCTCAGGCCATAGTGTAAAATGGAAAGTAAGTTGCATTTTGAGTCCTATAAACTTCTCACCTTTCTACTGTAATGGCTTCTAACTCAAAAACATAAACACTGTAGATTAAACACTTAAATAATGTTATGAAAATTGCTAAGAAAGGCGAGACGCTGAACAACCCATTCCTTAGCAATTTGTTTTTTGCTTTAGACAGTCGGATTAATTTAGAGTATATTGAGTTTATTATACATGCATAAACGACTTGCTAAACTCTTTTACCATTTTACAGTCTCTTTGTCATTTGGTTATGAAACCCTCCATCAATATGTTGGGCGAACATTATTGAGAATTATTTAACAAAAAATGGAGTTTGGTTTCACAATCTTTCAGGTATTTATTTGTTCTTGACAAATTTCAGTTTTTATGCATCTATCATTAAGCAAAAGTTTACCTGAAGTGAAAAACAGTTTTTATCCATTAAAAATTTGCTCACTATGCAAAACTTCTTGTGGAGTTTGAGGGTTATTATAAACAATTGTAGTCCTAAACACGTGATTATAAGAGAATGGTAAGTTGTGTACAGACTTATTGTCCTATAATTAACATATTAAAAATAAGTATACTGCAACACATAAGAAAATTACTTCATACCGTTATGGGCATTCATTCTCATATTCTTCCTACCATTGAAGCTTTTGCCTTTTGCCTTTGACATATTCCCTGGTAACTTCAACACTACAAATAATTGATATGGCCAATCAAAATACTAATAAAACTGAATATGCCATACCACATGCATCCTTGCATATTTACAACTTCTTCACACTTGTTCCTGTGTTTGTTTCTATGCGAGGTACAAACAGAAGGATCCAAAGGCATGGGTCTACGTAAGGTAGAAAAAGAAGGATCCAAAGACAATGCTAAAGTTGTGGGCAATTCCAGGAACCTTATCAATTTCATAAAGGTATGAAACCACACCATTTGATCAATCCAAATTATCTAAATTGAATACACTCCATTGTAGTTTAATAAAAGTATGAAGAATTATAACTTTGACATATTGGTTTTTTAACTTGTTATTTTTTTCTTAGTATCAGGAATCAAACAGGCCAATCCAATGAGGAAGGAAAAGAACAATTAAATTCAACATTAAATATAAAAATCTCGAAAGGTGTAGACTTTGTTCTCTTTAAATATCTTCTACATCAAAAAAAAATTGTAGCAAAAAGAATTACCTTAGCACATGAATTCAATCTCTTTTAGAGAAACATCTTCATCCGAACTTTTTTTTGTAGAGAACTTTTTCCACTGCAATGGAAATGGTTTACATTGCCGAGAGAGCTTGGTCTTGCCACTATAAAAGCAATTATTATAGTCAGGTATGATAACAATCTGTGTATAGGTAATATCTGTTGGTCTCACTTTACTTTTCTTCTGTTTACTACAATTCTTTAAAAATATACAGTATATTTTATAATGACAATTTCGAAAAAAACTACAAATTTGTATCTCTATTAGGTCATCGGATATGACCTTTTTGTTTAACTTCTCTTTCTCCAAATATCTTATTAATTTTATGTATTGTCAAATCATTGCACGTAATCCAAGTTACTGATTTTATAAAAACTTTTTATGTGTATCCTAATGTCTTATGATAACTTTTTGTAGGGGATGTTCGAGGCTTAATGCAAGGCTTTATCTGGTGAACTTATAAAGGTAGCACAGTTCCCATTGGATAGTACACCAACCTTTTTTCTCCTTTCAATAACCTATTTTCATTTCTTAAGGTTATTCACAAAATAATTAAATTCAACCTTTTTATAGGGGATGTTTGAAGCTTAATGCAAGGCTTTATCTGGTGAACTTATAAAGGAAGCACAGTTCCCCATGGATAGTACACCAACCTTTTTCCTCCTTTCAATAACCTATTTTCATTTCTTAATGTTATTCACTAAATAATTAAATTAAGTAAAATATTTATAGCAAAAAATACTAAACCTATACAGTTTTTCTTATAGAGCATATAAGTAATTTCACAATAAGTGTTATACTTGTTTTTGAGGTATTTACTTTTTTAATTAACAGATCATTCCAAAACCATAAAAACACTGTTTTATGTTCATTAAGTAATTAGTTTTTTTTTTCCCTTCTATTATCTTCACTTCAACCTATCTCTCAACTACAGATCTCTATGTATGATATCCTTTATCTGCCCCACCATTTGAAATAATAAAATTGCTGCAAAGCGATTTTCAATTTGGTTAAAGTGGATGTGACCTCTATGGATTTTGACTTTTCTCCACACAGTTCCCAGTGTTTCACAGTAAAGTACAATCACAACACAATCCCATTTCCTACTTTTTATACACAATCTGGTTTGTTTGTACCAAAATCTTTTAATTTGAATTCAGATTCGGGGGTCTAAATCAGTTGACACATATGTTTTCGGGTTGAAAATTGTTTTGCATTTTTTTCCTCTTAATTTTTGTGGATATTCAAAGTGTCCTCATTTTAATTGTTAAAATCTGTCCCATCTCTTTGCAGTTCTATAAACACAGTTAAAGATAAGTTTTTTTTTTGTTTTTTTTTTTGCACTGGGCTTAAAGATAAGTTGTTTTTTTTTTTTTTTTTTTTTTTTTTTTTTTTTTTTTTGGCACAGGGGTTAAAGATAAGTTCAGCCACATTATACCGTGTTAGCCTTAGGAGATGTGAGGTAACAATTTTCTGCAGATTTACTTCTATTACAATGCAGTTTAACTTTGAGTCCAGCCACCTTACTACTTGTAGTTTTGTGATGATTCCACGATAGGGTGGTGATTAGTTGTGTCTTTTTATAGAGACTCTATTACTTGTTCCTTTAAAATATAAATTTCTAACTTTACATATTTTCAACAAAAGGGTTGTATGAGCTATATTGCTTATACATTTCTAATATATTTAAAATACCATAATAAAAACTGATGTCTACACCTTCACTAATTTCACTGAATTTCTTACACATAATAAGAACTGATTTTAACAATATAGAATGAATCAATAAGGCTTCACAATAAGGCTTCATTTTTACCAAATCAGAAATTACATCAAAATGATTCAGTGGCCTTTTACAATAATAAAAACTGATGTCTACACCTTCACTAATTTCACTGAATTTCTTACACCATAATAAGAACTGATTTTAACAATATAGAATGAAGCAATAAGGCTTCATTTCTACCAAATCAGAAACTACATCAAAATGATTCAGTGACCTTTTACAATAATTCAGAAAATACCCATTCATAGACATAAGGTAATATGATTTACTTCAATCACACCATCATTCATAAAGCTTCTTTTTTTCTTTCTTGATTCTTGTTGATCTTTTGGGTTTTGTTGCTGAGAACTGATCATCCAACTTCCTCTTCAATGAAACCAAATTTGTATCAACATCTAGCACCTCATATTTGTTTCATTCTGACTCACATCCGAACTTTCCACTGTCTTTGTGAAACTGCCCTCCACCTCAGTGTTCATACTCTGTAAGGAATTTTTGGGAACATGGCTCTCACATTCTTTGTTTGAATTTTCCAACAACCCTATGGAGTATTCGATCAATGTTGAGGACATCGAATTCTGACTACGCTCCTCATCTACACCCAGAATAGATTCTATAGAGTTGTATTTCCAGGATTCATTTTCGTCTATCTTAATTTTGCACTTAAATGTCTTGTTTAAGAAGGCCTCCTCTATCTCAAATGGCAGTATACCACCCTACAAACACAATTTATATTCAATAACACTACTAATAAATCTGAATCACAAAATTGATAAGATAATTAAACTAACATACAAATTTATTATTACCTCTGAATTTAGAGTCTTTAGGTCACCAGCTTCCTCGCCAATGATTTGTTTGCAGTCTTTGTCCCACACAATAAATTTGCTGCTACCTGATTCATCAGCCACATCCATTATAATCCTGTACAGCATAGTGCCTGCTTCATAATCTATTTCACACTTTGTGCAGAAATATTTCTTCTTAGTATCCTGTGGCAATAATTTCTTTGCGCATTGTTTGCAGCCAACATAGTACCAATCAACAGCAGATTCAATGTTTATAACAACCCCTGTAATCCAAAAAGTACCTCCCTA
Organism: Hygrophila difformis; assembly: GCA_030278955.1. Lineage (NCBI taxonomy): Eukaryota > Viridiplantae > Streptophyta > Magnoliopsida > Lamiales > Acanthaceae > Hygrophila > Hygrophila difformis. Next base: position 6,791,522 of record JAOANR010000004.1, on the reverse strand, counting down.
TTGAAAAAAGAAACATTATATCTTTAATTGGGTTTTCTTTGCAATCAATAATAAGTATTTAAATTTATTAAAATAAATGTGCATAATTGTTATTACCTTTTTATTCTCACATAACTCTCTAATAGAGCATTCAACCTCCTTTTTTCTAACTTGAGTATTGTGGAATTCACTTGAGTACATTGTTATATCACTGTTGTCTTTGTCATTGAAGCTGAAAAAAGTAAATTAACTGTTAGTATATGTATATATGAAAAAGACATTGCTGCAAACCTTAAACCTGTTAATACAAATGAAATTTTATACCTGCTTCGGAAATTAGTTACTTCATCAAATTCTAGGTTTAACAACAATTTTGTCCCATGGAAGGTGTTAGTTAACTTAATTTTTCCTGAAAATATTCATAAAATACACTTTAGCTTGTGTCATTATGTGATATAATTTAATTTTGTGCTATTATTTAAATAAGGAATTGCATACCTTGATACACTGTTGCTCTACAGAATTGTATGATGAGAATTTGAACATTTTCAGCTTCACTTTTCCCAAATAACTCATATGCTTTATCACCAAAGCCATCCCATAATGAGCAAACCATAGTATCCCCACTGGTATTTGTTGGGGCCACAAAGAATAGTGGGCCACGGAGAAAAAATTGGGCCATAGAAGATGGGCCGAAGAAGGATTTCTAAAGAGAATTGAGTTTGAGATCCATTGGGCCGAAGAATCAAAAGAGAACGATCCAGAGTAGCAGAAGAGACCCGAAAGGAAGAAGGCTTCGGGAGGGAAAGATTTCGGCCGAAATAAGATCAAGTCAGCCGATTGAAGCAAACAGTGGAGTCGGCTTAGGGGAATCGGCCGGAGAGCGGTTATTTCAGCTCCGGCTATAAATAGGGAATGCCATGCACAGAATCAGGGATATCAATCCAACCCCCAAAATCCCTTTATCAAATTTACCTCTTTGTATCTTTACTGCATTCCTTTACAGTTTTTCCTAGACTCTAGCTTAGCTTGTAGCGGTTACTTCCAAGTCCACCGTTGTTTCTTAACAACCGGTAGTTTGGTTCTAGTTTTTCCGGTGAATTCGCCGTTATTTCTTAACAACAGGTAGATTCTCCATTGTATTTTGTTGCCATTTGAATTCTAAGGAATATTCAGTCAAGTTTGGGCGTAATTTGTTAAGTTTGGGCGCATTATCATTAATCCGGACCCGTAACCGGTTTGATCCTTTTCCGGTAGCCTCCCTTGAGGAGAAAAAAGGTCCTTTTGGCACAGCAGGGCCAAAACAGTGGCACGCCCAGTGGGACACGAAATGGCATTCGAACAAGCAACTCCAGCGGTTAACACGGCGGCGAGGACTGATTTGCCGCCGATCCAGGAAGAGCGCGCAGCAGAAGCCGGAGAATTCCCCCCAGGGTTCCCCGGACCATCTAACTTCCACAATAAGGAGTTTTCAAACGATGATTTAACCCCGCGGTTCCGAGATCAGGTCCAGTTTATGGTTGAAGCGGCGGTTACTAATTCGGTTCGCCAGATAGAAGGCAATATACTAGCAACAATGCCAGCCATGTTCAGAGCCGAAATAGCGAGGAATATGTATCCGATGGGAACGCAGCAGGCACCAATGGCGCAAAATCCACCACCTGCGATGCAAAATCCTCATAATTTTCAACAGCAGGCCTATCGGCCGCCAGGAGGGCACGGACCTCGGCCTTTTGTCCCTCCGCAGCAAAGGTACGATCAGCAACAGAATCAACCGCCTCAACCAGTCGTTCAACCGCCTGCTCCAGTGGTCCAACAACAATACGCACCACAGCTGGTTGACAGGGAGTTAATTGCTGAGATTATTCATACTCAGTTTGGAAATATCATCGGCCAGAAGAATAGGCCGATGTATTGGAAACCTTATCCAGGCTATATTGAGGAGCAGTATCCACTGCCTAGAGGGGTAAAGGTTCCAGATTTTAACACTTTTTCTGGAGAAGTCGGCCGCTCTACAATTGAGCATATTGGCCGATTTACAGCTCAATGCACCAGAATCGCGCAAAACGATTTTCACAAGTTGATATTGTTCAGCTTATCGTTAACTGGCCCAGCATTTGAGTGGTACATCAATTTGCCAGCGGGATCGGTCAATACATGGGCCGAGATGGAGCGGTTATTCCATGACCGATTCTATAATACAAGTCCTGAAGTTTCGGTAGTTGATCTAACGTCAACCAAGCAGAAGGCGTCCGAGTCAGTTACTGAATTCATTGAAAGGTTTTATGCAGTGAAGGCTCAGATGAAAACAATGCGGCCTGAGCATGAATATATTCAAATCTTGAAGCAGAATTTGAAGTTTGCCATCAAGGATAGATTGATGGTTACAAGACCGAGGACTGTGGCCGAATTAACGGCCGAAGCTATAAGGATGGAGACTTATTTGGCAGAACAAGCGGCTTTCAAATCAAGCCGAAGTCAAAGTGGAAGATCACAACCTATCCAGTCAGCTGCTTCATTTGCCGAGTCTCTGGATAGATGTGAAGTCCAGGAAGAGTACAACACGGATGACGTTCCAACACTAGCCGAGGTTGCGAGGGCAGAATTAATCATTAAAAAGCCTATGACTTGTCCAGCACTTCGGCCAGCCAGAGGCAAGGAGAAAGAAGGAGGAGATGAATCTCAAAGATTTTATTCTTTCGACTTGTCACAAATGGACGAAATATTTGATTACTGCCAGAAGAACGGATTGCTTGAGTTTAAAGGAAACCATCCACAACCCACCAAGGATCAATTGGAAGCCGGATGGTGCAGATTCCATGGATCGGCTACTCATTCCACGGCGGTTTGTGGACATTTTGAGGAAGCTAATTCAGAAGCATGTCGATGATGGGAAGTTGAAGTTCCCAGACAGGCTTATGGCGATCGATAAGAATCCGTTTCCTGTTGCCAACATGGTGATGGTGCATCCCGACCAGAATAGATCTGTGCATGACCGATTGGGGGATCAAACATCATCTAGCAAGAGTTCTGTGCACGATCGGCTTGGAGATCGGCCATCGGCTCAGAAGTCGGGAGTATGGAAACGATTAGGATCTCCGAAGGGAAAGGAGAAAGTTACAGATGTTTTCGACCGATTGGGGAATTATGAGGTAAAGGAGTGGATCAAGCAATCGGAGAAACATCAGGATATCGAGATCGGGAATAAGAGCGAGAAGCCAACGTTGAAAATCATAACTAACGGATGGGATTCAGAGATGAAGTTAACAACCGACAAGCAGAATGGAAAAACTGTGATTCAGATCACAGTTCCTGAAGAAGTTGTCAGTCCCGAAATGAAGAAGCTCAGAATGCCACCAGCAAATACTCAGGTAGGCCGATGGGTCCAAAATTCTCCAGAAAAGAGGCATTTTGGCCAACGCTGATTTGACAATTCCGCCTGGAGGGCAGAAGAGAGAAAAGTTCCGAAAGGAAAGGGATCATATCGTACTTTCAAACGAAGAATGCAACGGCTTAAAGCAGCTGGTGCTTTGGAGCAAGAGGAGTACGAAATAATGCATATGGAAGAGGATTTTCCACACGATTGTTCGTTCTCGGAAGGAAGGATACTCAATAGAGTATTTTCGGCTCGTTTGAAGTCAGCCGAAGGGAAGGAAGAGAAGAAGCCGAAAGAAGGACAAGATCGGCTAAAAAACAAAACTGAATTTCGGCCGAAAGTAATACAACCAAAAATCGAAAACGAACAGCCGAAAGCAAAAGAAGAGTGGAAGCCTAGACCAGTCTGAACAAGGGAATGGAAGCCGAAAACGAATATTGTCCCGAATAGTGATACACTTTCAATCGGACAGTTCAAGTTCGACTTCGGGTCTATTGCAAGCATGGTAGGAGTGACCACAACAGCAGAGGAGGAGTACTGGTCTGATTTCGAACCAGCCGTGGTCTTCTGCCAGAAAGAGGGAGAATATTTCAGCGATGAAGAGCCCATTGTGGATTTCTGTTTCGCCAAACTTGAAGCATTTCGGCCTGAGGCCGAAACTGAGAAAGTAGTTGAAGAAGGCTATGTGGCGTTTGTCCCAGAAGCTCAACCAAGCACGATTCTACCGCCGACTGCAAAGATGTCTCAACATGTGAGACCTTTGTATGTGAAGGGTTGGGTCAATGGGAGACCGCTCAGAAGAATGTTTATTGACGGAGGAGCAACCGTCAATATCATGCCATTGGCTACACTGACGAAGATAGGCCGTTCAAAGGAAGATTTACTCCCTACAAGGATGAAAGTATTGAGTTTTGTGGGAGCCCAAACCGCGGCCGAAGGGTGTATTTTGGTGGATGTCACGGTCGGAACAATATCGATTCCGACCATGTTCTTTGTTGTAGATGCCGAAGTCCCGTATGCGGCCCTTTTAGGCCGATGCTGGATACATACATCTCGTTGCTTGCCGTCAACGCTGCACCAGAAAGTGTGGTTCTGGAAAAAGGATGGCACAGTTGAAGAAGTGGAAGGAGACCAATCTCCGTTTCCAGTCAGCTCAGCCGGCCGAATTGATGCGGTATTATACAAAGAACCCATACAACCATTCCTAGCAGTGGTAGGGGATCGGTACCCGCAGGTTGTCGAGTGTGACTGGACAGATTTGGGGTTTGAGGTCAGATATCAGGCCGACGAGCGGCCAATTGAGGAAGAAAGTAAATGATGGATGCACAACCGAATCAAGCAATCGAGTTCGAATCGGCCGAACTCGGAGTCTCAGACGACAAAGCAGGATGGAGTGAATTAATGGATGCAATTCCAAAACGAACACCGGATTTCAAAGCTCAAGACCCCTTGAAAATGGTCAATGTTGGTACAGATGAGCACCCGAGGGAGATCCCATTGAGTGCAAATTTAAATCAGCAGATGACAAGCCGATTCAAGGAGGTCCTAGTCGAGTTCAAGGATTGTTTCGCATTGGACTATACAGAGATGCCAGGACTGGAGCGATCGATTGTCGAACATAGACTGCCAATCAAAGAAGGGTTCAGGCCGCATAAACAGCCGGCCAGGAGGGCAGCGCCCGAAATAGTTCCAAGAATAAAAGAGAAAATAGAAAAGTTGTTAGCGGCCGGATTTGTGAGGCCAGCTAAATATGTAGAGTGGTTATCGAATATAGTTCCTGTATTCAAAAAGAATGGGAAGTTGAGAGTTTGTATCGATTTCAGAAATCTTAATATAGCCACTCCTAAAGATGAGTATATGATGCCTATTGTTGATTTGTTGATTGATTCGGCCACAAAACAGGGGATGTTGTAATTCATGGATGGATATTCAGGATACAACCAAATCTTTATGGCCGAAGAAGATGTTCATAAAACTGCATTTCGGTGCCCGGGAGCCATAGGGATATACGAATGGGTAGTAATGCCATTCGGCTTGAAGAATGCAGGAGCTACCTATCAAAGGGCCATGAATTATGTTTTTCATGATTTGATAGGGGAATATGTTGAAGTCTATATCGATGATGTCATGGTCAGATCCAGAGATATGGAAAGCCACTTGGACGATTTGCGAAGGGTATTCACACGAATGAGATTGCATGGAGTAAAGATGAATCCAACTAAGTGTGCTTTCGGAGTGCAAGCAGGAAATTTTCTTGGGTTCTTGGTACACAATAAGGGCATAGAAGTTGATGCGAATAAGACCAGAGCAATCCAAGAAGCCAGGCCTCCACATGATAAGAAGAGTCTGCAAAAGTTCCTTGGAAAGATCGGTTTCTTAAGGCGATTTTTGGCAAATGCGGCTGGAAAGTCGAAACCATTAACCGATTTACTAAGGTTGAAGAAAGAGGAGGAATTCATATGGGGAGGTGATCAACAGAGAGCCTTTGAGCAATTGAAGCAAGCTTTGGTGAATCCACCAGTGTTGGTCCCTCCAATTTTGGGTCGACCGCTCAAATTGTACATAGCAGCGGCCGAAGAGTCTATTGGAGCGTTGTTGGCTCAAGAAGACGATAAAGAAAAGATCGGGCGATTTACTATCTAAGCCGAATCCTTAGAGATGCCGAATTAAGGTACTCGCCGATTCATAAATTGTGTTAAGTCTTTATCATGCATGTCAAAAGTTGGAATATTATATTCAACCACGACAAGTGATAGTGGTAGCTTCGGTTGATATAGTAAAAATCATGATGAACGATCCAATCAGTAGCCGAAGAATGGCCAAGTGGGCCATGAAGTTAAATGCATATGACTTGAAATATCAGCCACTTAGGGCTATGAAAGGGCAAATTGTAGCTGATTTTTTGGCCGATCATGTAATGCTCCCAGTGTCCGAGGACATCGGGGATCAAGTTCGGCCGAAAAAAATAAATGAGGAAGGGATTGTATATCTACAACCATGGATAATGATGTTCGATGGTTCGAAAGCCGCTTCAGGAGTTGGAGCAGGGTTTACTCTACATACACCGAAGGGCAAGATATACAAGTATTTCGTACAGTTACCAAAGTCCTATACGAATAACCAAGCTGAATATAAGGCATTAATCTCGGGATTACGACGACTAATAGAAGAAGGAATAAGAGCTATTGTAATCAGAAGAGATTCACAAGTAGTTATTCAGCAACTGTTAGGTGATTTTTCGGTCAAAAGTGCCCAACTAATCGGATTGTACGAAGAAGCAATCGGACTGTTAGAAGAATTCGACGAGGTATATATAGAATACATCCCAAGGGAGAAAAACGAATTAGCTAACGAACTGGCTCAGCATGCAGCTAGGTATCGGCTGATGCCGATAGCGGGAAATTTGGAAATATATTTGGCCGAAACTGAAAAGGCCGAATGGATAAAGAAGATAGCACAGACATTGGAAAATCCATCCGAAGCTAGTCCAGTCGAGAAGCGGAAGGTGATGGATTATATAGTGATAGGAGGGTTACTCTTTAAGCGAGCCGTTGATGGAGTGTTACTCAGATGTGACGGAGAAGAAGATGCTAAAAGAGTAATGGGAGAAGTTCATGAAGGAATATGCGGCGCACACCGTGCAGGAAAATCGATGAAATGGAGTATTATTCGGCTGGGATATTATTGGCCGAATATGGGAATTGATTGTGAGAAATATGCCAAAGGATGCCGCGAATGTCAGAAGCATGGGCCGATTCAAAAGTTACCGGCCGAAGAAATGCATATAATGATTAAGCCATGGCCATTTCGGGGATGGGCTATGGATATAATTGGGAAGATTCATCCTTCTTCATCGAAAAGACATGAGTTTGTGCTAGTGGCGACGGACTATTTTACAAAGTGGGCCGAAGCTCAGGCATATGTCAGCATTTCGCAAGAAGAAGTGATCGAATTTATTAAGAGACAGTTGATATATAGATTTGGAATTCCACAAACGATTCTAACAGACAGAGGGACTGTATTTGTGGGAGAAAAAGTGAAGGCCTTTGCGAAAGAGTATGGGATAAAGATTGTGCATTCGTCGCCTTATTATCCACAAGGGAATGGACAGGCAGAGGCCATGAATAAGTAGTTGATAGGGATTATAAAGAAAATGATAGAAGATCAACCAAGAAAGTGGCATGAGAAGTTATCTGAAGCGTTGTGGGCTTATCGAAATGCCAAAACTTCAGCCACTGGATTTACACCATTTCGGCTGACTTATGGAATGGACGCAGTACTTCCAGCCGAAATAACAGTGCCGACCTTAAGGACAAGCCAAGCAAATTTAATGACGGCCGAACAATATGATTGTGCGATGAAGAAAGAATTATTGGAAGTTAATTCTGATCGGGTGCAAGCTTTTGAGAATTTACAGAAAAATAAAGATATTGTGCCCGATTGGTATAATAAGCGAATCCGTGTGAAACGATTTGAAGTCGGCGATTTAGTTTGGAAAGTTATATGGCCACCTAAACAGAAGGATGGCCAATTAAGTAAGTGGAGCCCCAATTGGGAGGGACCGTTTATTGTTCAGACGAAATTACCGAATGGAGCATACATGTTGGTGGATGAAAATGGTGAGCAGATGTCAAATCCTGTAAATGCAAGATATATGAAGAAATATTATCCATCAGCATGGGATTAAACATTAAGAGGCGAAAAAGTAAAGATTTTATTGCATCAATGAGCATTACAAAAACGGTACTACTTCGGCCGAAGACGGCGTCGATAGTCCGAAATTACAATATACAAGGGAAACGTCCTGGGCTAAAAAGGCTGAGAAGAAATGAAGGCCAGTGGGATCTGAAATGGTAGATGTCCAACATTCATTCCCAAGCCCAAATTCTTCTAGCCGGCGAGAGAAGAGATGGCTGTGCCAATAAAGCCAACTCCCAGACCAGGAAGAAGAAAATTTTTATCTGCTCCAGCAAGGACACCCCCTTTTAGCATGGAAGATAGGGATGAAATTCGAGGGGTATGGCCTTCGGAGCTGAGAAGATAGTTCGGTCCCATAGAAAGGCGCGATTATTATTCGACCGCCCAAGACTTTGGGACCGATATTAGTTGGATTACGACAGGTCACATTAATATTAAGAAATAGAGCAGAGCTCGAGTATGACCGTCGGAATACATGTTAAGAGAAGTGTTGAAAGTTCCTAACTCGTATGAGGGTAGTGGTAAAAAGATTAGCTGAACTCGCTTTGCATAGCATGAGGGTTTTCGGATCATAAGTAAAGGATCAACCAGAGAGTCAGCATGCCAAGGAGGCCAGGGAGGAGAAGAGATTAAAAGAATCAAGATATTCATGATTAATATTGCGAGATTATGAAATGAGAAGAGAAGAAGTGTTGGTATTTATAGAGAGAAATGAAGGGGATGTCATTTATGGCAAAAAATAGAAACGTAAAGAGGAAAGCATTAATCACGGATGAGACATTTCAAGAATCCCAAGAAAGCTGCAGGAAATATTACTATATCAGGGAATATCCCCGAGATCACGGAAAGAAACAGATGAAACAATCCACAAAAGACAAATATTTGATGATAGGCCGATCAGGCATACAAGAGGGATCGGCCAAAACAGGAGTCAGAAGTACATCAAGGGGGGATGTAATTACATTCAAGAAGTAATAACAAAAAATGTCAATCTCCACTCAAATCATAAGCAATGTCTTCGCCGAAATCACTGGGACAGCTAGCGGCCGAATTACGAGCAGTAGCCGAATTCAATACTAAGTGAAACTCTTGATACGATCGAGCTTCAGCTTCGGCCGAAACCGGAGGGTCATCAGGTTAGGACAAGAAAAGCTGGTCGGAAGTGTCTTGAAAAGGATCATACTGAGCATCTAAGAAGAGAAATCAAAATAGAAGGAAGACATAATCATCGTATATCATCAAGGCCAAAAGAACAAATTAAATATTACCGGAATTCCTTGGATTATCCCCCGTAGGAGGATTGACAACAGAGTTATCTGAAACCGTCGAAGTATTCGGCGCAAGAGGAAGTTGGGCAGCGACAGAATGAATTTGGTCAGTCGCCGTTTGAGTATTCGACCACAAACCACGAAAAACGCCAAGGACATTGTCACTGAAGGACAACCTCAAAGAAAGATAGTCCGTTTTCTCTTTGAGACTAGCGAGTTTGTCTCTTGGAGCCTGAGCGGATTTGTGGAGCTGCTTTACAAGTCCTTGCAGATGAGTCGATTCTTGGTCAACTTCGGCCAAGGTATTCTTCACGCCTTGCGCCTGATGTTGAAGTCGGCTTATTTCCGAGTCAATGGCGGAGAGACGATTCAAATAGTCGGATCTGAGGTTGGTCGATAACTTACTCATATAAGAGTAATAATCGGAAGCATGCTTGTCAAATTCCACCCTGTGAAGGGTAAGAGAGGCTTGCTTATCTTCAAGTGTTTTGCGAGTAGCCAAGAGTCTCGGAAGTTCCAGGTCTATCCGTAAGGGGCATGTGAACATTGCTTCGACAACATCTGACAGACCAGAAGCCAGAAGATCTTGGGAAAAGGCCTGCCTGATATATGAAAAAAAACAGAAGGATGGGCTTGGTTTGGACGGAGAAGGCATCGGACTGTTCAGAAATCAAGTATTCTAACTTATCCAAGCAAGCCTTGAAAGAATGAGGGAACTCTGATGAAGAGGAAACAGACGAAAGGGAAAAGAAATCATCCAGAATACTCCTATCCGGGAAAGGAGAAGGAGGATTAATGTTACCAACGGCTAACTCTTCTAGCCGAGTATGGGCAGGAGAGGGGTTAGGAATAGAGACGACAGAAGAAGAGGGAAGGGCAATTGCTAGAGAAATAGCTGAACTGGGAACAGTCGAATCAGTGTTGTCACCTTCAGGAACTTGCGAAGTCGAGCCAGACCCCATACCGGCCGACGAAACAGGAGTTATGTTAGAAGTAATGGCTGGATTCTCATCAATAGGGTCGAGGGCCGTAGATGAAGGATTAGGCGATCCAGAAGGGTCAGAAGAGACTGCAACCCGAGGAACCTAAAAGAGAAGGAAATAAATGTCAAGAAGACGATAGTGAACAAGGAGGAAAAGATAGGAGAGGAGAATGGCAGGAAACCTGATCAGTAGACGCAGCCGAGCTAGGAAGAGGCGAACGAGTCGAACGTCGCAGTGTCTTGGATGCAGGTTCTTTTTTCGACTTCCTCGAACCGGAAGCAGCACGCTTTCATTTTGCAGAAGTAGTGGGAGCAGACGAAATGCGTGGACGGGATGGAAGAGACGAGACATCATCCAAAGTAGCCCCTGCAAAATGAGAAAAAGAGGAAAATCTGAGAAAGATATATGGCACGCAATATAAGAAATCAGAAAGACTTACTAAGTAAGGGAAGTAGAGGGTCATCCTCTTGAGAAGAGCAGGAGTAATCAGAGGCTGAACCAACAACCGAAAACATCATAATACCTGGAAAACCGCGAGAAATAAGGAGACTCTGCAAATTAGTGCCGAAATTGGCATAAGAAAGAACTTTCTCCCACCAGTCATCAAAACGCTTGGTCGATAGGCCAGGACGGATGTCGAGAGAACGAACTTCAAAGTTGCAGATCCGGAGAGCCCATGTACGACAGAGATTTCGGCTATTCTCAGGGCCGAATCCTTTGAAAGATTTGCTGTATCGATTTGGGTCTCCATAAAGAGGAAGGACCACGTCTTGAACAAAGCCGAATTGGCGGCTGACTAAGTGAGGATTGTAAACCTCAGAAAGGATAGGATGTTCAGGGGGAACAAACAACGAGCAATTAAAAACATGACGAGGAATGATACAAGCATTCCATACATGAGCGAATGCCTTCAGAAGGGGCCTACCAAAAGGAGGAACGTTGATAGCCGAAACCCAGCTATCTGGAGCGCCAGAGTAAAGATGGCAAGAAGAGGGATGAAGTGGGGATCGGTTCATGAAGTAATAAATCCATCGTTCAGTACGCATTTCGGGAAATCGGACTCCGAGAAGATCATTGGCCGAAGGATGAGTAGTATCGAAAGGTTGGGGTTCAAAACAAGACATATCCCTGAAATGCCAGACAAGCCAGAGGTGGAGGAACCAGAGGGGGCCATGAGATCTGCTGGAGTGACCGTCAGCCCATCCATGAACCAGGGACGAAATACCAGAATACAAATGCACCAAGAAATAGTCAGCGAGAGGCAAATGAACATCGTTCACAATGGCCTTGGCCAAAGGGTAGGTTTCAAGAATAACATTCTTGGCATGAGCACACCAGAAGAATCGGCTAAGGAAATGCATCATAAAAGCCACAGATTCTACCTCGGGGAATTCGGGCTTATTCCCACGGTACTTATTAATCCATGAAGAAAAAGTGAGCCCTGAAGCATAGCCGGTGTTTTTCGTTGTAGGTTTGTCGGAGCCGGTAACACCTAGAACGGGCTTTCCAAGAGAGGGCAAATCCAGAAGAAGCTTAACGTCCTCAATAGTCGGGGTCATCGTACCCCATGGGAAACAGAAACAGTTAATGGATGAATTCCAAAAGCAAAGAAGGGCCTGAATGTAGTTATAAGTAGTAGGAAAAGACTGCATGCTCAGCTTAATCAAGTGATTAACACCAGAGTTAACCCAAACCAATCCACAGTGAGGAAGGGCCCTTTCGTACCAAGCAATGTGTTCCGGAGTCACCAACGGCCAAGTACTGAGAGGACCGAAAAGCTTGACAGAAAAATAATCCGAAAACAAAGGGATCGTCTTCGATTCCCCAAAAAGAGCAGGAGCGGAAGTTACGGCCTCAGCAGAAGTTGCAAGAGGCCCAAGAGCAGTAAGGTCGCCGTCAATAGGACGAAGCGAAGAAATATCGGCGAGGGAATCTTCAACATCTTTGATCTTTTGAGAAGAAGGTGAAAGAGTCGGTTGCGCCATGGAGAGAAAGACGAAAAGGGGGAAAACACAGGAGAGAATATGAAAAGAAGAATAGAGAGTAGTTCAAAAGGATAAGGGAAAATGAAAAGGCATGACCGGATTTTAAGGAGGAGTTAGCACACGAGAGAAGAAATTACTTGAGCTCTTTTCAAGACGAAAAACCGCCCAAGTAAGGAGGGCATCTGTTGGGGCCACAAAGAATAGTGGGCCACGGAGAAAAAATTGGGCCATAGAAGATGGGCCGAAGAAGGATTTCTAAAGAGAATTGAGTTTGAGATCCATTGGGCCGAAGAATCAAAAGAGAACGATCCAGAGCAGCAGAAGAGACCCGAAAGGAAGAAGGCTTCGGGAGGGAAATATTTCGGCCGAAATAAGATCAAGTCAGCCGATTGAAGCAAACAGTGGAGTCGGCTTAGGGGAATCGGCCGGAGAGCGGTTATTTCAGCTCCGACTATAAATAGGGAATGCCATGCATAGAATCAGGGAGATCAATCCAACCCCCAAAATCCCTTTATCAAATTTACTTCTTTGTATCTTTACTGCTTTCCTTTACTGCTTTCCTTTACAGTTTTTCCTAGACTCTAGCTTAGCTTGTAGCGGTTACTTCCAAGTCCACCGTTGTTTCTTAACAACCGGTAGTTTGGTTCTAGTTTTTTCGGTGAATTCGCCGTTGTTTCTTAACAACAGGTAGATTCTCCATTGTATTTTGTTGCCATTTGAATTCTAAGGAATATTCAGTCAAGTTTGGGCGTAATTTGTTAAGTTTGGGCGCATTATCATTAATCCGGACCCGTAACCGGTTTGATCCTTTTCCGGTAGCCTCCCTTGAGGAGAAAAAGGTCCTTTTGGCACAGCAGGGCCAAAAAAGTATTATTATTAATTTTTTTTAAGAACCACTCATATCTAACCTTATTTTCTTGTAATTTATATATGTCAATAATGAAATAAACTTACGACAGATCTTGAAGCATTAAATCCACAACCCTTGCTTCCATTTGATTGTGTTTTGTGACTGATCTTGGCTCACTGCAACTTATAACTTTTCCGAAAACATCTGCAACATGATAATATTCATTAGTTATGTTAAAGAATTGTAAAAAATGCATTATGTAGTGGGAAGTAGGAAACATATAGGAATCTTACCAAATGAAACTTCTGTTGTTGGGTTGCCAAATGCTTTTATCTCTTCAAATGTTTTGAAGTAGAAAAGTTGATTTGGAAGTTGGGGTATATTTTCAGTTCTTATTAGAGTCCTGTGGGTGAATTTTCCTTTAAGAAGGGATTTTGTCATTCTGTAATTTCCATAATAATTTGTCACTACAAATCCCATAATAGCATAAGTATTTCCTTCAACAATTTTCTCATCAAATTGTTTTATCAGAATTTTAGGAATAAAGAACAGGAATTTTGTGCCCTGCAATATAGAAATTTTATAGTCGGCGTTCTACTTTTTTAAATCACACAATTTATTTAGCAATGAAATTGTACCTGTTCATCATGAAAGATTGCATGAACTTCAGTCACATCCAGTGGGTTTGTTGGTGAAGTAATGTTATACTTTCGAATGCAACGGCCTTTTACACCCACCATGACATCCTTTGGTTTTAGCTCGTTGAAATTTTTCCAAGGCACCATTTCTTTTGTATTTCCTGCATACATATTGAAAGGGTATCTATGAATGTAATTTTTTATTTTAAGATAAAGCTTTCAATAATGTAAACACACACAATCTATAATTTTAACTGACCTTTTATCATTTCAATAGCTGATATGGGTTTTACTGCTGCAGGTTGATGGAGAGTGAAGATGAAGGGGTGTGCTTCTGAAGGGAGAGTTGGTTGTACTTATAGACTGCCTTCCAAAGAATTGGAGCCAATATCAGTATCCATTTATTTGAAAGTTGAATTTTTAAAATTTTCAGAACACATTTAGCCGCCAATTTTATGAATGAGAGCATAGATGACAGGTTGAGAGTATAGATGACACCTGTCAAGTGTTACTGTTGATAGTGGGATTTATGTGAGAGCACTGTTCATAAGGATTTTTTTAAGGCTTATACTGTTCATAAGCAAATTTTGTGAATGATTACTGTAGAAATGGGATATTACTTTTGTATAATAGATAGATTTTTCTCGCAGAATGATATTGTGGCTCAAAATAAACTCCCAAAATCCAAAAATAGCCTTCCACAACTCTATCTCTTGCAAATGGTAGCTTGTTTGGAATGTCCAATCCTTTCCACCACCTAATGTTGAAAGAAAACCAACAATGCAATACTGTGATTTATCAAGTAATCATACTAATAATTATTTTTTGTTTTGTTTGCATTCACAGCATGAAATCATCTGTCCCAAAATTTCGATTCTTTTCGGGCTTTATAGATTGAATAAGAACTATAAATATATAAAATATATATAAATATATAATTATTAGGATAATCGGATCGGGTAAACAGGTAATATATATAAAATTCGTACCCTACCCGCACTTGATATTATTTATTTGGTTTCAGGTAATACCCTACTCGTTACCCAATTATTTCTACCCTTCCCGCGCCCGATACCCGATTAACCGACGGGTATCCGACCCTACGGACGAATTGGTCACAATAGAATAGTTACATGACTATTTTGGTAATTAGCAAAATTAAATGACGAATTTGATAATTATTGACGTTTTTGGTTCTTATTCCCTTCCTAAATTTCCTGTAGAAAAAAAAATGTACAACTACATAAAACCTTAATACCTGCATGTTTCTGCTAACTCTGTTCTGTGCAAAGATTGTAGTCTGTTGAAATCTAACTTGGCAAGTCTCAATATAGCTTTGTTATGACAT
The DNA here is from genome assembly GCA_030278955.1 of Hygrophila difformis. NCBI lineage: Eukaryota > Viridiplantae > Streptophyta > Magnoliopsida > Lamiales > Acanthaceae > Hygrophila > Hygrophila difformis. Next base: position 6,776,397 of record JAOANR010000004.1, on the reverse strand, counting down.
AGTATATCTTTCTCATAAATGGAAATCTGTGCCCTTGCCTCTAATCTTCTCATTCCCCTGTGTAATGGATGTCTCAGTGCCTGGTTCATTTTCTCAACCAGGGCCGTGTTATCTTTGACGACGTTTGATGAACTCAACAGCTTGCTCAGATGTGATCGAGTAAAATCCAGGCCCTCATCCAGTATATCTTCGCCTTGGACACTGAGATGCATGGCCTCATAGAATTCCAGGATCCCTTGTACATCACTTGTGATTGATTCCTTGAATTCACCTTGCTCATCTTTGTACTTGTCAAAATTATCTGTTTATGAGAATATATGTGAAGTACTAATTAAGATGTGTACATATAGATTGATAGATCGATGGACGGATGCATAATAATAGACTTACTACAAGAAGCTTTGTAGCCATGTTGTCTTAAAAGTCGGAAAATTAAAGCATCACTTTGTAGACAGTTATCGCTGACCCAATGATCACCATCATATGATTCATAAAGACCTTTTAATGCTTGCTGGATTTCGGATTCAAAATGATATCCCACGCCTAAACGTTGGATTGAATCAATCAAATGCAATTGTTGCAGAGATATCTTGGTTTTTGGCAAGATCAACGTTCTTATCTCTTTAACAAGCTCTTGAATTACACGAAGCCCATTGTCCTCTTCTGACTGCAAACGAAAAAAAAAAAAAACTCGAATTATTCCATAATGAAGAAATGAAAGCAAAACTTTGATACAACAATTACATTATGCAATATTGAAAGGTTTTAAAATGTGGTTATTATTACTTGGGAGCGGTCAAAAACATTGACAAGGAAGCGGTCTCCCCAGACATTAGGATGGAAGTCTGCTGTTGGACGAGAATCTTCACCCGAATTCGATGCCATGAATGAAGTCGTTGCTTTTTGTTTATGATTACGTTTCGAATAAGTATTAAGACCAACTTATCCTCTGATATTGATGTTCTATCAAATGTTATATATCAGACAATATAGTAGTCGTTATGCTACAAAAATAGCAGAGAGTAAAGTCGTCTTCTCTGGGATTTAATGACATATAAACTATGATTAATCACAAGAAGGGGAATTTTATATTTAATTCAGTGCTGCCAAAAAGAAAACAAAGTGAATAAATTAAAATATTGGCTGGAACCCAGGATGATGGTCCCAGATAATGAATCTTGAACTTAATCCGTCGTTGAGCTGTTGTCTAGACTACGAGTAAACGAGTGGTGTGTGCACATAGTGTTTTGCGGAATGTAAATAACACAAGTATTTGATGACCCAGTTCGATCCGACGAATCTACGTCTGGGGATGCCAATCCAGGTGATTTATAATATACTCAAGAAAACCTAGACTTAAAAGACTCAAAACAACCAATTCAAACTCTAATGCACAAACTTCCCTATTTGCAGACAGATTGCAAATCGTGACTCCCCCACAACTCAATCTCCGGACGATCATGTCAAATTTGAATTCCACGGCTATTCAGACTTCCAGAATCTTGGTTTCACAGTATAGGAGTTCTCCTGAATCCTTCTCTTTCAACTTCAAATGTTTTCTCCAAAAGCCACTTCGAATTGTGTGTTGTAGAGAAGTTTTGTTCAACAAGAAAGCTTTTTGAATCAATGTAGTGCAGACCTCGTGTATATGGAATGATCTTCAATTTGCAGAATGAACACAAGGATTTTTCTAACTCACAAAGAATAAAACTCGCATATCTTGAAGAGAAATAACCGACTCTATCTAAAGTGTAAGATGTAAAAATGCAAAATACAACTCAATGATCAACTCTAATTACAATCAGAGTTTAAGTATGTAAACAAAGATCAAGAGGTCGGCTAAAGTGAGGTGTGGTCATAACTGCAAAGGGCAGTTATGATTCAGCAGTTACAGAACGGTCTAAATTGCTTTAGGACATCTTCATCTGCACAAGAGTCTTGTTAGTGTATCAACACAGGACAAGCAGGGAGTATTAAGATGTTGACAGAAATCAAATAATAGAAAGTACCTAGCTTAGGACTTAAACTTTCCGGACTGGAATTAGATTTATGTTAATCATTGATAATTATTAATACAGTGACAGACCAACTCTTCCTTACTTAGTCAGTGAACAAGGCACTGCCGTTATTCACTTTTCTAACCGAATTAAGAACCTAGGTACGACCGTAGATTTAATTACCCAATTGCATTAGGTTCTAGAAAATGCTAATTCAATAGGAAGATTCTACCTACCAGGTGATTCTCAATTGATTTCATGATTCTCTAACGGGTCATTTGGTTCGGGGATATGAGATTCCCAGTGGGAATCTTGATTAAGACATCAAACATTCCCTCGTTCGGTTGGAGAGATATTTCCGCGCAGAATCTAAAGTTACCATCAAGATGGTGACGTTGAGGCTTTTTGGTAGGAATCTGATTCCCACAAAAAACCTAGGTAATCTTAGATTATCAGGAATCTTTAGATGTATTTTATATTAAATTACCTTTTATACCCTTTTAAATTATAAAATTTTTTTATGTGAAATATTTTTTTTAAAAAAAAGGGCTTAGCACACCCCAAATTTTATAAGAATTTTGATTTAAAATTATAAAGGGGGTTACCCAAAATTTCAATATTTATTTATTTTTCTTTAATTTATTCATTTAAATAAAAACTACTTAATAACTTGGATAAATTAAATTAGTATATATTCAGCTAAAAAATAATAATTATAGTAATAAATTAAGTATAAATATTTTTATTTTTTAAATAAACAATTATGTTTAAATATACTCCCTTCGTCCCATCTTAGATGTCCTGTTTGACTTTTTTTTGGATGAGCCATTAAAGGTCTGGGAAAGGAGTGGTGGGAGCCCATGCCACACAAATTACAAAGGGGAATAAAAGGGAGGGATAGGGGGCCGGTGGGGAATCGAACCTCCAACCGTCCGTTGGAAGTCGAGAGACTTAACCACTTGGGCTAAATCCTCATCCCCCATTTGACTTTTTGATACTGTTCATTGTTCAACTTTGACTCAATATTATTATAAGCATATAATTGGAAAAAATAGTCGAGTTCGCTCTTGTTAGATTCATTTAGTTCTATAGTTTTCGAATACATATTTTACATAACTTTTACTCGTATATAATTTGAGATATTAACGATGTAAAAATTGCATGCATAAAAAGTTATGCCGCCGACTTCTAGGGTTTCCTCTCGCGCTTCCAGGGCTTCGGCCATGTCTCGTTCAACGGTGCTTCATGATCCGGGAGGACGGCCGCCGGGTCCTACTCCCCCATCCGACTCTAGGACCCCGACATCTGCTTCGGTGGATTAGGGGCATCCTCAACTGCTTCCTTCAGAGACGCTGTGTTACTTAACGCGGACCCTGTGCCGCTGGATGTGAGTCCTTCGCCTGTTCCCCGAGATTGGTTAAAAGAAAACCTTGCGACTATTGATGATGATGGGCCGAATCAGCGATGTCCTAAAATTCGATTCGACAAGACGGTGCTGGATGAATTTTTTGAACCATGGAAGGATACGCTAGTGCTTAAGGTGTTAGGCCTCTCGGTTGGATTTCCTGCCATGAAAGAACGTCTCACGCGTGCATGGAAGTTATCGGATAGGTTTGATCTCTTGGATATAGGGCATGGATGTTTCCTCGCCAAGTTTGTCAACCCGATTGATCGAGAAAAGGTGCTCATGGGGGTGCCGTGGATGATATTTGATCACTGCCTTGAGATTAGAAGGTGGTCGGCCGATTTTCATCCGAAGAAATCCACGGTCAATACAATTCAAACTTGGGTCCGGCTATCGGAACTTAATCAAGCGTTTTATATGGAGAATGCTTTGAGAGTCATCTCTGCGCCACTGGGAACGCTTATCAAAGTTGACAAGAATACTACGTCCGTCTCTAGGGGTCGGTACGCTAGGGTTTGTGTCGAGATCAGTCTTGATAAGCCTCTACTGGGAATGCTTGAAGTGGAGGGTGATACAATCCAAATTGCCTATGAAGGGCTACATTTACTTTGTATGAAGTGTGCACGGTTTGGGCATACACAGGACCGTTGACCGAGTGCCCCTGCTACGACAGATGATGGGACTGCTAAAAAGAATGTTGAGAGAATTTCTTCAGCTGCGCAGAATGAGACGATGACTACAGATCCTAATACAAATGTTGAGAACTCATCTTCCTTGCTTAGAGCTGTCGGATCAGATGTTTCGAAGGGGGGTGGACAGGAGAATACTTCTTCTGAGCGGGAGAGAGAGGCGCAGGATGATCTTGGCATTGGTGAATGGATGGTGGTTCAGAGGAGTAAGCCACGGCCATTAAAGCCAGGGAATACTAAGGGAATGAATAATGGTGTGCCCAAGCGCCATGAGGAGCGGAAACTTCCTGGTAGCTCACTGTTTTCCTTGACAGCTGACCAGGTCCAGGAGATGCGGAGTGCTGGCACGATGGATTCTGAGGATTCAGCTCTTCAGCTGTGTCCGACGGATAAGGCAGAATCCTTGGTGCCACAGGAAAAGACACATGAGATGCAACTGAGTGACAATGCTGAATCTCTGGCGGTTATTGCGGCTGAGGCCATGCAGGCCAAAGGTGATGCCACTAACAAAAATTCATCTCGAGTTAAGAGACTATTGGATGGGGTGAAGCGGAGCCACAATACCAAGAAATCAGCCCGGAGTGAGGATGTGTCGGCTGGTGGCAATCAGGATGTGGAGAAGTTTTTTCCTGCCAAATATCAACACCTGCTTAATGGTGGATTGGTTGAGGAGGTTTCTGTTACTTCTGGACTAGGAAGTAAGTTGGAGGCAATTCTAGCGGGCAATGTGGAAGCTGGCATGGCAGGTGAAACTTTAGACAAATTTCGTCACACGAGTATTTTTAAAATATCCCAAGTTGAATTTATTAAATGAAAAGAGCTATGATTCGTGGGAAAGGGGTTTAAGGATATGTTTCACTTTTTATTACTCATGTGAGAAACTTGGAATTTAAACGGCGCTGTGGACCTCCCCGGCATGAAACTTTTGACAATTTCCTGCCATGAAGATCCTTGCCATGAAACTTTTGACAAGTTCCCATTACATGAGTATTTTCTGAAACATAATAATCCTGGTTTTCAATTTTATTTAATGAAACCAATTTATGAAGGCGGAGTTGGGATTAGGGATATATTTATAGGTTGTCACGTTTTTATTTACTCGTGTTACAAAACTGTGCCCCCGAAAGCGCACGGAGTCAAAAATTGCAGTATTTATAGTAAGTACCGGATCGTTCACTGGAGGATGTGCGATGGAAGCAGGGCCCACGTCGTTTACTAAGATTTTCCACTCGGTTACTCGATTCAAGTTTGTGTTTGGCTTATCAACTACTTGACAGAATTTAAACTAAGCTATGAAAGCAATTTCAAATAAAGCAGATAAAATTATTCTAGAAAGCGAATTAAATTTAATCTAAGAAAGCCATAAAATTATTCTAAGAAAGCGGTTAAAATTATTCTACGAAAGCATATTTAAAATGAGATAGAAGGGACAGGAAGAAAAGAAGAAAGATTGGACAAGATTCAGATGAAACACAATTAAACTTCTATTTTAATACACAGATCTTTGTTTGGGATAATCCTTTCAATTAGCTAACTCTCATGCTCTCTATACCATGTTCCCTTTTAACAGACAGGTACTTACAGTAAGAGTTTACATGCTCTTAAGACAGCAAAATCTAAGATACCACAGACTCACAATTGTCCTTACACGGCCGTGTAGAGGCATATTATTCATCTGTGGTGGACAAGCAACACATGACAAATCATTTATTGAAGTGGCAAGTACCGCTATCATTCCCCCATGTCACACCCGAAGATTCTAATCAAGCCCTGAACTATCCCTTAACTCTCAATCCTAGTAGCAGTTACGCAACTCTCAATACAACCGAGTGGTCTCTAGAGAAAGTAGTTAAAAGAAAGCGGTAAAAGAAAGCGGTGAAGAAAGCATTTAAAATCCTATCACTCGGAGGTTTTTGAAAGTCTGACCCTGGTAGTAAAAGAAAGCCCCCAGTCAGAGTGACCGGGTGTGGATCAAGAATTCCCGGATCTCGGTTAACCGCTCGCAGTGTTCACTTCCTTCCGGGTGGTTATGAGATACAAACTAATGAAACGAACTAATAAATTAGTTCGCTCCGGATGCACTCACTCAGGACTCAAAAATAGGCTTTGGCAGAAGAGGATAGCAGTTGAAAGGAACTCAACCCTACCTTAGAAAATAACCAAGGCCCACATGTTGTTCTTCTAGTATTATCTATTACACCTCATCTGAATCCAAGTGGACTCTGAGTCAGTGCAATATTTAATATAAGATTTCCAACATATAGCAATTTTGGAAAATAATAGATCTGAAAATCATTCCCTAAACAGGTACTAGACTCTCAATTAAAACACAGATCCTTTCAGTCTAGGTGAGACCTAATCGCTGACTCTGCTTCTAATTTCCAAAAATCAACCCCCAGTCGGATATGAATTAGTCATAACTGTGGAGTTTATCCCTTACTCAGATCCGGATTTTATAAATGAATTTTTGTTGGAAATTTATCATTAGGCATCTGATTAAAATCAAGACTCCTGTGTCCAAGGGAAGGATCCCAAAATAATATTGACCACAATATTTACATAATAATATCATGCATAAATATATAGAGAAGTGTAAAATTAAATAACCCAAAATATAAGGTGGGTTTAGACAGAATGTGAAACATATAGATGAAATGGCCGGAGATGAGAAGAAATTATTTTGGCTAAAAAGATGACAAAAATAATCAGGATCATCCGGACTGCAAACATCTGCTATCCAGGTCCTGACTATTCCAGGTGGGATGATTCTAGACAGCAGAAAGCCTTAATTGATAGTGATCGCTATCATCAAGGTTTCTACTATCTGTGAAATGAGAGAAAAAACATGTTTTCTTACTGTAAAACTATTCAAACAATGTTGATCGACACCGTTTGATAATATTACAGCTCGAAATTCAGGTTTGAAATTAAGATAATATAAATAGAAACTGTATCCGGATAGGAATCGGCTGAGCAACTATTATAATCCCGGATGGATGAACCACCAAGGCTTCCACCGACCACTGTCCAGACCATGCAAAATAACATCTAGTAATTTATATACAGACCACGAGCTAGTTTATCCGTGTGGGAATACCCGCCAACATTAGTCTGTTATATCTATTACTAGCTGTTCCACACAACACGGAAAAAGACAAAATAAATAAAAGAAAATATTTTTGGGTCATCTTGTATGAGAGACATTGGTTTCTCTTGCAAGGGTATGGAATTAAATCCATAATTACTCTTTATGTCTAAATAATCACTCATTCCATAATTAATTAATTAATTACAGTCCGGATTATATACTTAGATCATTAGAGTTTAATTTTATAGAAAAATCTTTTAATGGGAATTGAACAAAATTCTTTATATTGCATTAATCATGGGTTGGAATCTCTGGATTGCAACCTCAAAATGTTAACATAAAGGTCCAATCAATTAAGTGAGAAAAATGGAGAAATGGAAAATCTGGCAAGAAGATGCCAATTACGACGCTAGACAGATATTGCGACGCTATCCAAGGATAGCGCCGTGATGATAGCGTCGTAGGGTGAGTTTTGAGAAGTGTTGATGAAATTGGAGGGTACGGCGCTATATACTAAATGACGACGCTATCCTAGGATAGCGTCGTAGATATAGCGTCGTAAGTGGGTTTTGTGAAAGATTAAGTATTTTGGGGACCTACGACGCTAAACAAAAATTACGACGCTATCAGAGGATAGCGTCGTCGGTCTAGCGCCTTAGGATAAATTTTTTTTCAAGTTCTGGGTAACTACGGCGCTATACCTCACCTACGACGCTATCCAGAGATAGCGCCGTAGGGCGGTTAGCGTCGTAGCTAGCCCAGAAACATGTTGTTGTTTGGGTGATTCAATCTATGCGATTGCTAACCCTATTTTCGAGTTCATGGTTCACTTCATGCAAGAGAGGGGACAAGAGAAAGCATTAACAGTTATGAAAATAAGATAAAGTGCAAGGAAAACTCAAATAACATTAAAGATAAAGCACAAGTGAACCATAAACCTAAGTTAGGGTTTTTAACCAACACATCATGCATGAAATTCCACAAACAATAGCAAAAACACAAACCCACAGAAAACAGTAAAACAAGATGACCAAGTGGTCATTAAACTAAAATAAAGCAGTAAATCCATGGACTCATGTCCATTTCATGATTTTGGGACTCTTTCTGTGATTAACTTCCCATTTATAAGAAATGGCTTAATGATACTCATCATTTGGGTATTTCAAGCCTTAACAAAAGTTTAACAAAGCTGGAAATAATGTAAAAAGTGGCTAGCTAGGGTAGCAAACTCTAATGAAAACACTGGTCTATAATAAAAATCTAATCTAGGGCATAAATATAAATAATACACAGAAAAATAAAGTCCTAACTACCTAACTATCCTACACACCTCAAGAATACTAGGTTGTCTCCAAGTTTTTGAATGTTGTTTGGATGCTGATCATTGGAGTCAACTGGTCCTTATATAGGTGGGAAACCCTAGGCCCATGGGCCCCCAGGCCTTGAAATTGGAGTTCTGAGGCTCAGTACGACGCTATAGCTGGGTACGGCGCTATCCTACTACGGCGCTATAGGTCTAGCGTCGTAGTCTTCCATCCCGACGACACTTCTTTGTTTCTGAATGGACAGCTTACGGCGCTATCCTTGCTTACGGCGCTATACTCAACTACGGCGCTATCCATGTTTAGCGCCGTCCACCTTTCTTCAACTGTCAGCTTCAGTTTCCTCCTACGGCGCTAGACCAGGCTACGACGCTATCCTTATATAGCGTCGTAGTTGTATCTAGCGTCGTAGTATCTTGTAAAATCCACTTTTTGTGGGTTTTCCATTTCTTTTCCCATCTTTTTGTTTCCTTTTTCTTTTCTTTTCTTTTTCTCATGTTTTTGGATTTTTCTAACATAAATATGTAATAAAATTACATATTTATGCATTTTTCATACCAGCTCAATATTTTTACAATTATGCATAAATCAGTCCAATTCTACTGCTTTCTTATTTAATATAAGACCGGAATGCGATCAAATGCCCGTTTCAGACACGGAAATGGATTGAAAATAATGGTCATTTCTGGCCATTATCAACATCCTCACATTTAGTACTGATCGTCCCCGAGCAGTCAGAGTCAATGTTCCTAAGAACACGGACTCTACATATTCAATTCATTTTCGTGGCTTCATAAATTACATTCTTTTTGGATTGTGATAAGACAATCAAAAACTTCACGTATTAAATTCCCTTAGTTGCAGTGTTTAATGAAATGATACTTGCTCACTAAATCGGGCCTACAAATCAAACATTATTATTAATCCTTCATGAACATCATGTTTGAAAGATGCAAAAATTAAAAATGAGAATTAAGGGATGACATGAACATTTTTCGTGAAATGGAGCCTCACATATAAGAGAATCGGAAAGTTCACTCACTCTCAATTGGGGTTTAATCATGAACGCTCAAAAATCAATTTTAATTAAATTATCCCATAAGCTTGTAATCAGACCAACTCGCCACCGGCTCATTTCCTCCAATCGAGATCTCGAGGTCTTATTTAAGGGTTATAATGGGGCATACGGTTGTAACATTAGGTAGGAAGGGGATTATTGGGCTAAAAAGTGGCAAGAAATTATTCCATCATAATTTGGCATTTTTATTTAAAATTTATGATCACCAATAATTCTTCTTCTTTCTTTTGCTTTTCTTTATCATCGCATGACATTAGACTATGTCTAATTTGCTTTGTCATTTGCAATTTATTTTTGTCGATTGAAACTCGATATATATTATTATTATTATTATTATTTTTGGGTCTTTTTGTAAGGATAGGAATAATATAGGAGGCTTCAAAGAAAAATTAGGCTTAAGGCTCAAATTGGTTAATCCTAAAGGAAGAATAGTTTTGGGGTTTGGATTTCAAACGAAGGCCAAAAATTGGGTTTTTCTAGGTGCCTCGATCATATTCTCGATTTTTGGAATTTGGCATGGTTTTGAATCGGTCCCAATTGCAAGTTCTAGTTTCCTTTAATCAAAATGATCCACACATCAAAGAAAATAAATGAGTAAAAGTGACTCATGGCTCAAATCTCACAAGATTGGATTGATTCATGTCACACAATATTCTAAAATTTAATCCGAGCTTAATTCTAACAATTTATTCAATCCAAATCTCTAACATGCAGATTTATTACCCAATAAGCTGATCGCATCATTAGATTTTTATAGCTCAAAACCTCAGGAATTCATTTCATGCATGGTCTCAATTATATTATCTCAATTTAAAAGTTTGAAAATTTAATCATAAGCCTAAATTCAACATGTGAATTTAGAGCAGGTTTATGCACATTTTTGCTGGTTATTTAATTTAAAGCAGTAAAGAGGCACTGCTGACACCCAAAGTATGTCAGCAGCATATTTTTGGCCTGACAGTCACTTATTCATCTTGGACTGTCAGACATCTTTTCAAGAATAAATTGTTTGGACCTCAAAATGAAGTTCCATTTTGGAAAGCGGTAAATACATCAATTACAAGAGATTTCATGCAATAGGAAAAATCTTGCACAAATGACAGAAACTCTCTTATATGATGTTTACATTTAAGCTCACAAGTGAATAGGAGTGGATCAGATTCATTCTTTCGGCTCTCGCGGTTGAGTTGAAGGCCCAGCATCGTCTGTTGGCGGAGGTGGCGGCTTCGGAAGCTGTTGAATGAGTGCTTGCATCACCATTTCCATCATTTTTCTTTGACGTTCTTCACTCTCCATCATCATCTTCCGTTGCCTCTCTTCGCTTTCCAGCCTTTCTCTGTAGTGCCTTTCTTCTCTTTCTAACAGGAGTAGTCTGAATTCATCTTCTCTTCTCCTCTGTTCGGCTCTTTCTTCCTCCTTCCTCTTATCTCTCTCTTCTCTGATTCTCCTATCATCTTCCCTTCCCAGAATGATTACATCCGCCAACTGCTTAACACTTTCTGTCATGGTTTTGTTCATTGAGCTCACAAGCTCGACTACATTTGAGTTAGCAGGATGTTGGGACACGTTCTGGCTCGGAGGAAGGACTTGGGAGGGCTGAGCTTGCTGCTGAGGGGCTTGAACTGGTGGTGTTGAAGGAATTCGGCTTGGACTCGGTTCTGTTGGCTCATGTTGATGCTCTTCCACTTGTGTTGAAGGTCCCGCCTCAGTACGGGCCTTTCTTCTTCTTTTAGGAGCAGGGGGAGGCATTGGATCTCTTCTTTGAATCGATGGTGCTTCTTCACCTGATATGAACGAAGATTGCACATTCGAGTTAGCCGGGAATGGAGGAAGTGCATACGTAATCCTTTCTTGATTTGGCATGGATGGGACTCGGATAGGAGGATTCAGAATGACCAAGGCATCAGTGTCAAATTCTCCCATGTCTACCCCTTGAGCTGTGCAGATTCTTCTAATAAGATTCGGGTAACAGAGAGCATTCCTTTTCTCGATCCGTGTAGTCATGACTCTGAAGATATGTTCCCCGATATTCAGTTTTCGCCCATGTCACAGCTTTGCAAATCCCATCAATACACTGCCTGAAGTAGTTTGAGGGTGCGAGCTGGGCCAGATTCTAGCCCTGTAGAATTCGAAAGTTGGCATGAACTCTATTTTCAGCTTGGATGTGCTAAATGTTCCTACCAAGCCTGGCGTTCTGGTCAGGGAGTCGGCGATGGCCTGATATGTTGCTTTCATCTTTGTTTTGCCACGCCTACTCAAGATCTCCTCCTCCGGTATCTCACTTTGATAACTGGGTGTTTGGAGGAATCTGTTTAGATAATCCGGGGATATATCTATTGTCTTTCCTCTGACCCAGGTTGTTCGGTTTGCAACGTTAATGTTGCGATAGAACTCCCTAGTCAACTCCATATACCCGGGATCTCTGTGATGTAGTAAGAATTGCTCCCATCCAAGCCATGTTCTCCAAAAATCTACAGTGGGGTGCCTTAGCGATTCTGGAGCAAACCCCTTGTCGGGTATGATGCTTTCCAAGAGCTCCTTATATGCATTGACTGCTTTTGGATTCCCGTTGAATTTCCGAATCACATCTTCCTCCTTTATGATCATCTTGGTGTTTTCTATTTTCTGAATTCCCATTCTGGCGCGAACTCCGGTTTCTTCCCAAAATCTGGCTGGCTTGACTGATCCAACAGATTCATCCTCGCTTGAGTGCCAGTCAGTTGGTTCGTCTTGCCCCTCCTGGATAGGTTCATGCCTGCTTGGTTCACCTCCTTCCTAGGCTGCTTCGTTCATAAGTTCATCCTGCTGCGCTTCTTCTACCTCCATGTTTCCCTCAGCTGCTTCATTCAATGGATCCTCCTCAACCTGTTTAGTTACACTTTTCATTGTATTGTATTCAGTCATTACAGGCTTTGTAAAATTCAACACAGGAAAGTAAGGATCAACACTAGTTGATACCTCCTCCTCCTCCCTTTCTCTTCGTTCTGCAGCTTCCCTCAAGACTTGCTTGGGTGTTTTCGTAAAAAATGCTGCTACAGCCCTTGCTTCTCCTTCATCCTCTCTTCTTTCTTGTTCTTCTTCACAGCATCTCTTTCCTCCCTTACTTTTTGTCTTTTCTCTGTTTCTTGCTGCTCATCAACTCTGTCCTTTAGCAAGTCTGCCAGTGTGATTGGATTTGCAGCAGTTTCAGCGGCTCCAATTACAGCTTCAATTCTAGCAGTGCCTACGAGTAGATCAAGGATTCGGCATGCATCTGTCTGATGACGGATTTGTTCAGGCGTCTCTCCTTGATCGATCCTTGTTTCGATCTGCTTATTCAGCCTATTCCTTATGTCTCCCAAGATGGTCTCCTTATCGTGAGCAGTGGGGCCAGTCCATTCAGGAGGCTGTTCTTCTTTGATTTTCAGTCCACGCCCTGGCACTTCTCCAGTGATCATCAAATCTTCGTCATCTCCCTTATCTTTTTCCACTTCTGTTGCTTTCCTTGTTTCTAACTCTGCTTGGAGTTTTTCAGCAACTTCCTTGTCATGAGCTTCTTTCTTTTTTCTTTCTTCCTCGGCTTGAGTTTTCTGAATATTCTCTCTAATTTGCTCCTCTTCCGCTGCTTTCTTTTCTCTTTCAGCTCGTTCCTGCTCATCTATTTTATCTGTTCCCGAACCTCCTGTTCCTTGATCAAGCAGACCAGCTAATGCAAGTTCGTCATTTTGCATTTTCCGAGCCAGTTCAGCATCGCGGGCAATCAGCTCTTTTCTCTTAGGCGGTGGCGGTGGCATTGGTCCCTTGCCTCTATCTTTTGGGTCTGTAGGTGCTACTACTTTCCTGGCAGTTGGTTCAGGTTCTTTGATCTCAACTTTCTTTTCTGGAGCTCTTGCTGGTTTCTCTTTTTCAGCAGATTTTATTAATCTCCTTCTCGTTGCAGGTTGAGGCATGGGCTGACTTTCGGATGCAGTACCAGCAGTAGATGCTTGCTCGGGCTGGGTGGGTGGTTCAGTGGTAGCAGGATTTTGCTCTCTTGGCGGTAAAGCTGAGGCTTGCACAGCTGGTTGGGTTGGCAACGGGTTAGCGTCATTGAAGACCTGAGGAGGCGACGCAGCACTCGTATACTGATCGATCAACACGTCGTCCTCGTCTACACTCCCTTCTCGTTCTCCTTCATCCACATTAATTCCAAATTCTTTTCTGCATCTTTCACATATTTTTTGATGAAAATGGGACTGGAGATGCGATTTAGTCGCTTCACCCATACCTCCCGGATGTGATTACAGTAATAGGCCCTGTGCTCCCTCTTGTATAGTAGCGGAGTATTAGCTTTGACGGTGTTGCAGTAATTCAACCCGAAAGCATCCATCTCCATCACGAAATGCACGAAATCCATTCTGTTCACTTCGACCAGTGACTCAACAATTGGCTTGGCCTCTGGCTTCACAAAGGACATGTCGCGGGCGAATTCGACTCGGATGTATTCCTCAGCCTCGGCCTGAGTCAGAAGTCGGGTTTGTCGTTGATTCTTTCCCAGCACCCTCCAAGGTGTATTCGTAATGAATCCAGTGATTTGATCCCTGAGCACATTGAGTTGGGCCAATCCCTGCGGTCTCTGCTCAGCGAGGTGAGTCGGCTTGTACACATCTTCCAAGAAAATTGTGTCAAAATAGTCCTCCTCTGGCAGTACCGGGTCCTTATCCAAGACAGATTCCGTAATGTCGTTTCTGCACGTGCCCCATAGCGTCATCAAGGCATGCCACTGCTCCCTGAATTCTTTAGTTAAGTCTATCATTCTCTTAACTATTGGGGCCTGGTTTTCCTTCTCTGATGCCATGGCCTTGTTGATGGCACTGTTCAGATTGTGACTCACTTCTCTGTGCCTCATCCTTGCTTGTTGTGTTAGCCATCTCTGCTCCTTTACTCCTTTGTTTTCTAACAAGCTGGGGTTGTATAGAAATGGCAGGGCTTTCTGCATCATGAAGATTCCATGAGTCACCAGATGACTGAGGTTAGGCGCTTTCTCTGTGAACTGCCTCTTAACTCTTTCATCCACTTTGCTGGGCACCATTATGATGTCAAATTCCATGCAGGCGGGATCTATTGTCTTTGAATGCTGGTGCCTTTCCCATTGGGCCATAAACTCGTGAAATCTCCTCAAAATTCTTTCAGTGTGTATATCTTCTGGAAACTTCATGTCATCTGCAGTCGCATCCATTTGTTTCTCCCAGAACTTTGACAGATAGTAGTAAAAGTCCCGTTGGAATCCCAACTCCTTGAAATTCCTTTCCTCAGGCTTGATGTGCTTGTCCCATCCTTTTGGCAATCTAAAATTCACTTCGGTCTTATTCACAATTGACAGTTTATATGTTGATTCAAGAGCCTCCCGGTAGTCGTTAACCTTCTTGCGGAACTGTGAGCTTTCTACGACCCCTTTGTCCTGTGTGCAAGGGGGCAGTCCTGCCCGTGATTCAACTACTAACTTTTCCCTGAAAAATATGAGAGTATTGAATCCAGTTTTTATAGATTTTGCAAGAGTTATTTAAATTGAAAATCAACATCCTCACATTTAGAGCTTTGCTCTGAATGTGAGGTTGTTAAATCTTTAACTTAAATTTTATTGTAAAGCAGAGGTAAATTTTTCTTTTTACAAGTTTTGAGACTTTTTAAGAAAGATTTAGATTATTCTGAGAACTTAGGAGTCATTGGGCTCCCAAATATTTAATGGACTATGAGTCCATAATAAAAGAAAATGGTCATTAGACCAAAAATATTTTTTAATGGGCCGTTGGGCCCAGAAATTTTGATTTTCCCATTTAAACAATCTCGAGGTGACTGTTGAAAGTGCAGTGGAAAGTGAATGGAATGGAATGGATCGCGAATCGAGGAATGTGAAATTGGAAAGTGGCGGCTCGGATTTGTTCGAACGGAACTGCTATGGAACGAGATGGACAGTCCAAAACATTCTCACAACCCAACTGAACTATTTTAATTTTTTTCATAAAAGTTGACTTATTTTTATTTAATGAAATTGGGATTTTATGGGTCCCATTTTTGGATTTTTCAAAATAATAGCAGCCCCACATACGAGGAACAAGAACTGCTATTTTATTAAACCAGCTTTATGCTCCTTTGGGAGCAAAAACAAATGAGTCAGCTTATCAAACCAATTCCTACCAACTATTTTGTATTTTTCTAAAGGCCTTTTGCTGAAAAGTGTTTGCAGCATTTTTGTTTGTTGTGCAGGGATGCCACAAAAATGTAAACACCACTTTTCACAGTTCTCCACAAACAGACAATAACACAGATATGCAAACAGAGGCATAAATCGATTCATTAAATGCCTACACAGCATCACAGCAGCATGCATAACACTTCTCTAAGCATACCCAAGCAAATCAAACAGCAAGCATACTATAGAGCAGTTTCCACCCGTTTGAACAATAACAAAGTGATATTCAAAAATACCCCTAAGTTCATTGTTTCAACACATTTGTAGGTGTTTCAGAGTTTAAAAAGATTCAACATCCAGTGCAAAATTTATAACACTCAAAAACACCCACCGAAGACAGCCTAAAATGCAGCACCTTAGGATTGAGCAATAGGGACTAACTTCAAGAGCCCTAGAAACTGCATAAGTTCTCCAACTACCCTAGGGTTAAAATCTAAATCCCCAACATCGATTGAACACAAAAATACAGCCTCAAAGTACAAACACCATTCTCCTCCCAATCTCACGCTCGGCCAACACTTCGAATAACACAATGGAAAACAAAAATCCCCAAATCTCAAACGTACTTCAAAACGAATAATGAGAGCACCAAAATAGCATACTCCACATCTCTTTACAAGTTTTACAAGCATTTGAGGACCAAAACACCCAGAATCGCAGAACAGGGGTGCGCGAGAATCGAAAATGGGGAACATACCAGGGCTTCTCGGCTGCGGAGGACGACGGGGATGCCATTGCGATGGTTTTCCGAAAATTTTGGCGAAGTTTTCCTTAGGATTTTGGTGGTTTTTTGTTGCGAATGAACTCTGCGTTCGTTCGTAAGAGGGGTTTTGGGGGAGTTTGAAACTGGCTAAGTGTAGGAATGAGGGAAGAAGACGAGTGGGTGGGTATTTAAAAGAGGGGAAAAGGACTACGGCGCTAAACTCGACTTACGGCGCTATCCTAGCGCCGTAGGTCTTGTTCAGCGTCGTAGATAGGAAATAAGGGAAAAAGGGGTACTACGGCGCTATCCTATTAGTACGGCGCTATCCGAGGATAGCGTCGTAGTAATGGATTGCGCCGTAAGGCGGTGGAGAGGTAAGGAAGCACTACGGCGCTATTCCTTTAGTACGGCGCTATCCTAGGATTGTGTCGCTCTAAAGGATTGCGTCGTAGGGGTATATAAATAGAGGAGTGGGAAGTGCCCTACGGTGCTATCCTACCACTACGGCGCTATCCTAGGATAGCTACGTAGGTGAGAATAGCGTCGTAGCTGAGAGCGGGATAAAGCTGCACTTCAATTTTGAAAATTTTCAAAATTTACGCGGACTGGGCCTGAGTAGATTAAATTGGGCCTCAGTTGGTTTTATTTCTTTTGGTCTTAAGAAATTGTTTTAGTCCAAAACATTTTTGCAGTGTTAATGGGCTATCTTAATAATTCAACTTGCATAAAATAGGTTGGATTAATTCCATTTGTTTGCCAAAATTATTTCGGATTTTAAATTGCTTTAATTTCCGAGATCATTTTCTCAAATTCATGGATTTAATCCAACCGGGAACCTGGTTTTCTGCTTGATTTTTCTGCTCCTTCTTTTTGGTGGTTCGAAATTTCCTGCAAGGCAAATAAATACCCAATATGTTAGGTTTTCTCCTCAAATCAACATCCTCACATTTAGAGTCTTAGTACTCTAAATGTTTAATTAATTTGAGGGTACTTCTCTGTTCTGCTATAAATAAACAAACTACACTAACTAGCTATGAGTAATCAGGAGTGGAGTTCTCTTAATAAACGACGCTGCATCCTCCCCGGCAACGGCGCCATGAAACTTTAGACAAATTTCGTCACACGAGTATTTTTAAAATATCCCAAGTTGAATTTATTAAATGAAAAGAGCTATGATTCGTGGGAAAGGGGTTTAAGGATATATTTCACTTTTTATTACTCATGTGAGAAACTTGGAATTTAAACGGTGCTGTGGACCTCCCCGGCATGAAACTTTTGACAATTTCCTGCCATGAAGATCCTTGCCATGAAACTTTTGACAAGTTCCCATTACATGAGTATTTTCTGAAACATAATAATCCTGGCTTTCAATTTTATTTAATGAAACCAATTTATGAAGGCGGAGTTGGGATTAGGGATATATTTATAGGTTGTCACGTTTTTATTTACTCGTGTTAAGAAACTGTGCCCCCGAAAGCGCACGGAGTCAAAAATTGCAGTATTTATAGTAAGTACCGGATCGTTCACTGGAGGATGTGCGATGGAAGCAGGGCCCACGTCGTTTACTAAGATTTTCCACTCGGTTACTCGATTCAAGTTTGTGTTTGGCTTATCAACTACTTGACAGAATTTAAACTAAGCTATGAAAGCAATTTAAAATAAAGCAGATAAAATTATTCTAGAAAGCGAATTAAATTTAATCTAAGAAAGCCATAAAATTATTCTAAGAAAGCGGTTAAAATTATTCTACAAAAGCATATTTAAAATGAGACAGAAGGGACAGGAAGAAAAGAACAAAGATTGGACAAGATTCAGATGAAACACAATTAAACTTCCATTTTAATACACAGATCTTTGTTTGGGATAATCCTTTCAATTAGCTAACTCTCATGCTCTCTATACCATGTTCCCTTTTAACAGACAGGTACTTACAGTAAGAGTTTACATGCTCTTAAGACAGCAAAATCTAAGATACCACAGACTCACAACTGTCCTTACACGGCCGTGTAGAGGCATGTTATTCATCTATGGTGGACAAGCAACACCTGACAAATCATTTATTAAAGTGGCAAGTACCGCTATCATTCCCCCATGTCACACCCGAACATTCTAATCAAGCCCTGAACTATCCCTTAAGTCTCAATCCTAGTAGCAGTTACGCAACTCTCAATACAACCGAGTGGTCTCTAGAGAAAGTAGTTAAAAGAAAGCGGTAAAAGAAAGCGGTGAAGAAAGCATTTAAAATCCTATCACTCGGAGGTTTTTGAAAGTCTGACACTGGTAGTAAAAGAAAGCCCCCAGTCAGAGTGACCAGGTGTGGATCAAGAATTCCCGAATCTCGGTGAACCGCTCGCAGTGTTCACTTCCTTCCGGGTGGTTATGAGATACAAACTAATGAAACGAACTAATAAATTAGTTCGCTCCGGATGCACTCACTCAGGACTCAAAAATGGGCTTTGGCAGAAGAGGATAGCAGTTGAAAGGAACTCAACCCTACCTTAGAAAATAACCAAGGCCCACATGTTGTTCTTCTAGTATTATCTATTACACCTCATCTGAATCCAAGTGGACTCTGAGTCAGTGCAATATTTAATATAAGATTTCCAACATATAGCAATTTTGGAAAATAATAGATCTGAAAATCATTCCCTAAACAGGTACTAGACTCTCAATTAAAACACAGATCCTTTCAGTCTAGGTGAGACCTAGTCGCTGACTCTGCTTCTAATTTCCGAAAATCAACCCCCAGTCGGATATGAATTAGTCATAACTGTGGAGTTTATCCCTTACTCAGATCCGGATTTTATAAATGAATTTTTGTTGGAAATTTATCATTAGGCATCTGATTAAAATCAAGACTCCTGTATCCAAGGGAAGGATCCCAAAATAATATTGACCACAATATTTACATAATAATATCATGCATAAATTTATAGAGAAGTGTAAAATTAAATAACCCTAAATATAAGGTGGGTTTAGACAGAATGTGAAACACAGAGATGAAATGGCCGGAGATGAGAAGAAATTATTTTGGCTAAAAAGATGACAAAAATAATCAGGATCATCCGGACTGCAAACATCTGCTATCCAGGTCCTGACTATTCCAGGTGGGATGATTCTAGACAGCAGAAAGCCTTAATTGATAGTGATCGCTATCATCAAGGTTTCTACTATCTGTGAAATGAGAGAAAAACCTACATGTTTTCTTACTGTAAAACTATTCAAACAATGTTGATCGACACCGTTTGATAATATTACAGCTCGAAATTCAGGTTTGAAATTAAGATAATATAAATAGAAACTGTATCCAGATAGGAATCGGCTGAGCAGGTATTATAATCCCGGATGGATGAACCACCAAGGCTTCCACCGACCACTGTCCAGACCATGCAAAATAACATCTAGTAATTTATATACAGACCACGAGCTAGTTTATCCGTGTGGGAATACCCGCCAACATTAGTTTGTTATATCTATTACTAGCTGTTCCACACAACACGGAAAAAGACAAAATAAATAAAAGAAAATATTTTTGGGTCATCTTGTATGAGAGACATTGGTTTCTCATGCAAGGGTATGGAATTAAATCCATAATTACTCTTTATGTCTAAATAATCACTCATTCCATAATTAATTAATTAATTACAGTTCGGATTATATACTTAGATCATTAGAGTTTAATTTTATAGAAAAATCTTTTAATGGGAATTGAACAAAATTCTTTATATTGCATTAATAATCATGGGTTGGAATCTCTGGATTGCAACCTCAAAATGTTAACATAAAGGTCCAATCAATTAAGTGAAAAAAATGGAGAAATGGAAAATTTGGCAAGAAGATGCCAATTACGACGCTAGACAGATATTGCGACGCTATCCAAGGATAGCGCCGTGATGATAGCGTCGTAGGGTGAGTTTTGAGAAGTGTTGATAAAATTGGAGGGTACGGCGCTATATACTAAATGACGACGCTATCCTAGGATAGCGTCGTAGATATAGCGTCGTAAGTGGGTTTTGGGAAAGATTAAGTATTTTGGGGACCTACGACGCTAAACAAAAATTACGACGCTATCAGAGGATAGCGTCGTCGGTCTAGCGCCTTAGGATAAATTTTTTTTCAAGTTCTGGGTAACTACGGCGCTATACCTCACCTACGACGCTATCCAGAGATAGCGCCGTAGGGCGGTTAGCGTCGTAGCTAGCCCAGAAACATGTTGTTGTTCGGGTGATGCAATCTATGCGATTGCTAACCCTATTTTCGAGTTCATGGTTAACTTCATGCAAGAGAGGGGACAAGAGAAAGCATTAACAGTTATGAAAATAAGATAAAGTGCAAGGAAAACTCAAATAACATTAAAGATAAAGCACAAGTGAACCATAAACCTAAGTTAGGGTTTTTAACCAACACATCATGCATGAAATTCCACAAACAATAGCAAAAACACAAACCCACAGAAAACAGTAAAACAAGATGACCAAGTGGTCATTAAACTAAAATAAAGCAGTAAATCCATGGACTCATGTCCATTTCATGATTTTGGGACTCTTTTTGTGATTAACTTCCCATTTATAAGAAATGGCTTAATGATACTCATCATTTGGGTATTTCAAGCCTTAACAAAAGTTTAACAAAGCTGGAAATAATGTAAAAAGTGGCTAGCTAGGGTAGCAAACTCTAATGAAAACACTGGTCTATAATAAAAATCTAATCTAGGGCATAAATATAAATAATACACAGAAAAATAAAGTCCTAACTACCTAACTATCCTACACACCTCAAGAACACTAGGTTGTCTCCAAGTTTTTGAATGTTGTTTGGATGCTGATCATTGGAGTCAACTGGTCCTTATATAGGTGGGAAACCCTAGGCCCATGGGCCCCCAGGCCTTGAAATTGGAGTTCTGAGGCTCAGTACGACGCTATAGCTGGGTACGGCGCTATCCTACTACGGCGCTATAGGTCTAGCGTCGTAGTCTTCCATCCCGACGACACTTCTTTGTTTATGAATGGACAGCTTACGGCGCTATCCTTGCTTACGGCGCTATACTCAACTACGGCGCTATCCATGTTTAGCGCCGTCCACCTTTCTTCAACTGTCAGCTTCAGTTTCCTCCTACGGCGCTAGACCAGGCTACGACGCTATCCTTATATAGCGTCGTAGTTGTATCTAGCGTCGTAGTATCTTGTAAAATCCACTTTTTGTGGGTTTTCCATTTCTTTTCCCATCTTTTTGTTTCCTTTTTCTTTTCTTTTCTTTTTCTCATGTTTTTGGATTTTTCTAACATAAATATGTAATAAAATTACATATTTATGCATTTTTCATACCAGCTCAATATTTTTACAATTATGCATAAATCAGTCCAATTCTACTGCTTTCTTATTTAATATAAGACCGGAATGCGATCAAATGCCCGTTTCAGACACGGAAATGGATTGAAAATAATGGTCATTTCTGGCCATTATCAACATCCTCACATTTAGTACTGATCGTCCCCGAGCAGTCAGAGTCAATGTTCATAAGAACACGGACTCTACATATTCAATTCATTTTCGTGGCTTCATAAATTACATTCTTTTTGGATTGGGATAAGACAATCAAAAACTTCACGTATTAAATTCCCTCAGTTGCAGTATTTAATAAAATGATACTTGCTCACTACATCGGGCCTACAAATCATTCATTATTATTAATCCTTCATGAACATCATGTTTGAAAGATGCAAAAAATTAAAAATGAGAATAAGGGATGACATGAACATTTTCCGTGAAATGGAGCCTCACATATAAGAGAATCGGAAAGTTCACTCACTCTCAATTGGGGTTTAATCATGAACGCTCAAAAATCAATTTTAATTAAATTATCCCATAAGCTTGTAATCAGACCAACTCGCCACCGGCTCATTTCCTCCAATCGAGATCTCGAGGTCTTATTTAAGGGTTATAATGGTGCATACGGTTGTAACATTAGGTATGAAGGGGATTATTGGGCTAAAAAGTGGCAAGAAATTATTCCATCATAATTTGGCATTTTTATTTAAAATTTATGATCACCAATAATTCTTCTTCTTTCTTTTGCTTTTCTTTATCATCGCATGACATTAGACTATGTCTAATTTGCTTTGTCATTTGCAATTTATTTTTGTCGATTGAAACTCGATATATTATTATTATTATTATTATTATTATTATTATTATTATTATTTTTGGGTCTTTTTGTAAGGATAGGAATAATATAGGAGGCTTCAAAGAAAAATTATGCTTAAGGCTCAAATTGGTTAATCCTAAAGGAAGAATAGTTTTGGGGTTTGGATTTCAAACGAAGGCCAAAAATTGGGTTTTTCTAGGTGCCTCGATCATATTCTCGATTTTTGGAATTTGGCATGGTCTTGAATCGGTCCCAATTGCAAGTTCTAGTTTCCTTTAATCGAAATGATCCACACATCAAAGAAAATAAATGAGTAAAAGTGACTCATGGCTCAAATCTCACAAGGTTGGATTGATTCATGTCACACAATATTCTAAAATTTAATCCGAGCTTAATTCTAACAATTTATTCAATCCAAATCTCTAACATGCAGATTTATTACCCAATAAGCTGATCGCATCATTAGATTTTTATAGCTCAAAACCTCAGGAATTCATTTCATGCATGTTCTCAATTATATTATCTCAATTTAAAAGTTTGAAAATTTAATCATAAGCCTAAATTCAACATGTGAATTTAGAGCAGGTTTTTTTTTTTTTTTTTTTTTTTTTTGAGGAAAAGGTAGTACATTCCACTCAATAACCAATAAGTGATTTACAACAAAATTCCAAAAACAGCAACGAACTGCATCAGCAATGAAACAGCAAAGCACTACTCTGTCAGCAAACCCTACAAAAGTGAAAAAATGGAATTATAGCCAGATTCCATACTTGAGTGAGCCGAACCATATTAACCCCACCACCCTGTTGCATCGGCATCTGTCTTCATCAAACGCCAACTCGGGACTGCATCCATTTCTTGAATCAAAAGACATCAGTAGCAGAACCGCAGCATCGTCCACATCAAACATCCCTTGGCAATTCATCTTCACGCTTCAGAGGTCTTAAATATCCCTAAACCTCTTCATCCATCAACCAAAAAACGCCCCTGTTACTCCTTGCGCTACTTCGCCCCAAAAATCAGCAATCAACCTCAATTAATACCATTCCTCTATCTGGCCTCGGCATTATGATGCTTCATCTTTCAATGACATTGACGTCAGCATGCGAATGAATTTTACATCTTTATCTAATTGCATTGTCACTTCATCAAGTTTTCAGTATTCACATGTAAATGTTTCACCGTGACCAACCTCAATAAACTGTTTCAACATCACTTCTCCCCTACGAAAGGCTCATAACCAAAGTATCGGAATATTAAAAGGGCAAGACAGGATGAGAGGAACCAACAGCAGAAGATATAGAGCGACAGATTTGCTAGGGACTAGGAGTAGAATCAACAGCAAAACTACCATAGAAAAGGTCCGACAGTGGTTAATGCTAAAAGGCTCTAGATCAGAAGTAGTCCTACCCATACACCATTCCAACTACAATCCAAAACACTTACCCTACTCTCAATATTAACTTGTAACTTCAATACTCGGAAAGACAGCCCCTCAACTATAACCCATCTCACACAAAGCTGAATTGAATTTCTGAACTTTTTCTTTTTTCTTTCTTTTTTTTCTTTCTTTTTTTTTTATATTTTTCTTCATGATACAAAATTGTTTTACAACTCCAATCGACATATCTGCTCTTGCTCTTATTAATGTGAGCTACACTTCCCAGACTTTGTTCAAACTACCACGGCCACAAAGAAATGAATCACTAATTAACCAATCTAATCTCCAATCAAGTCCATCCTACCACCTTTCGATTATTATTGAGAAAATACACCCCTTCCCACCAGAAAACAACAATTCCAGGACACCTTAAAATTCAAACATCAATCTATGCCATCCAAGGAAGTTAAATATGCAATTAGTAAGACATTTTGAGCTTCCCAATATTACCAGGTAGCTAAAGTCAACAACAGGAATAGACTACGAAGCTGGGAGCAGCATGTAGGGGAAAGACAGGAAGAAAGAACCACAATTCCAGACAGAAACGGCTTATCAAGGGGAGAGAAAGATAGGAGAGAAGATAGGGAAGAAAGAAAGGAGGAAACATCCTAATGCCCTTTTCAATCCCGATACATAGACATGAGAACTTTTGTAGGTTCCAAGTGCATGCCTAGCCAATTTATGGGAGTTCACAATGAAATGCTACAGATGAAACTATCCAAAAGAATTTGAAGTTCAGATCTCACCGGGTTTGCTTGGTAGTAGACAGTATGTGTTTGAAGCAGGAGGCATCAATCCTTCCAAGAATACCATCATTCGATGTCTGGGATAAATGGGAAGCTCATTCTGTAACGCTATTCCTCAGACAGATTGTGTATGTTAAGGACCCTTCCATGTCACTTGCAATCCCCAATCACAGTTAATAGAACTCTTAGGACACCCACCACAGCAACCTCGTCTTCAAGTAGGACATCGATCGCTTCCGGTAGGCACTATCCGACCGCAACATCCCAAGAAATTATATGGCTCACACCTCATCAGTCAGGCATCCCAGTATGCTTACTATCTTCCATTGCAGATGTGTTTTATCCCGCCCCTGATGTCTAACTTGTATTGGTCGTATGGCCCCTCAACTACAGCTTCTACAATCACGACTCCAGCTTCCATAGGACAAGTCACCAGCATCGACAGCTTCCTAGAGAAAACATCAGCAGCAATTTCCTTGACTCACCAGCATCAGCATCAAACCTGCAGAATTAACAATACAAAAACAAAAAAACCAAAGAAACAGCAGCTACTACATTCACACCTCCAACCTCCAAGGCATAGCAGACTCTCACCATCCCACTCCAGCATTCAACCACACCTCTCCCTTATCACCTATTTTGGCCACTGTTATAATCAAACTTCTTTAACACCTCCCATTGAATTTAGAGCAGGTTTATGCACATTTTTGCTGGTTATTTAATTTAAAGCAGTAAAGAGGCACTGCTGACACCCAAAGTATGTCAGCAACATATTTTTGGCCTGACAGTCACTTATTCATCTTGGACTGTCAGACATCTTTTCAAGAATAAATTGTTTGGACCTCAAAATGAAGTTCCATTTTGGAAAGCGGTAAATACATCAATTACAAGAGATTTCATGCAATAGGAAAAATCTTGCACAAATGACAGAAACTCTCTTATATGATGTTTACATTTAAGCTCACAAGTGAATAGGAGTGGATCAGATTCATTCTTTCGGCTCTCGCGGTTGAGTTGAAGGCCCAGCATCGTCTGTTGGCGGAGGTGGCGGCTTCGGAAGCTGTTGAATGAGTGCTTGCATCACCATTTCCATCATTTTTCTTTGACGTTCTTCACTCTCCATCATCATCTTCCGTTGCCTCTCTTCGCTTTCCAGCCTTTCTCTGTAGTGCCTTTCTTCTCTTTCTAACAGGAGTAGTCTGAATTCATCTTCTCTTCTCCTCTGTTCGGCTCTTTCTTCCTCCTTCCTCTTATCTCTCTCTTCTCTGATTCTCCTATCATCTTCCCTTCCCAGAATGATTACATCCGCCAACTGCTTAACACTTTCTGTCATGGTTTTGTTCATTGAGCTCACAAGCTCGACTACATTTGAGTTAGCAGGATGTTGGGACACGTTCTGGCTCGGAGGAGGGACTTGGGAGGGCTGAGCTTGCTGCTGAGGGGCTTGAACTGGTGGTGTTGAAGGAATTCGGCTTGGACTCGGTTCTGTTGGCTCATGTTGATGCTCTTCCACTTGTGTTGAAGGTCCCGCCTCAGTACGGGCCTTTCTTCTTCTTTTAGGAGCAGGGGGAGGCATTGGATCTCTTCTTTGAATCGATGGTGCTTCTTCACCTGATATGAACGAAGATTGCACATTCGAGTCAGCCGGGAATGGAGGAAGTGCATATGTAATCCTTTCTTGATTTGGCATGGATGGGACTCGGATAGGAGGATTCAGAATGACCAAGGCATCAGTGTCAAATTCTCCCATGTCTACCCCTTGAGCTGTGCAGATTCTTCTAATAAGATTCGGGTAACAGAGAGCATTCCTTTTCTCGATCCGTGTAGTCATGACTCTGAAGATATGTTCCCCGATATTCAGTTTTCGCCCATGCCACAGCTTTGCAAATCCCATCAATACACTGCCTGATGTAGTTTGAGGGTGCGAGCTGGGCCTGATTCTAGCCATGTAGAATTCGAAAGTTGGCATGAACTCTATTTTCAGCTTGGATGTGCTAAATGTTCCTACCAAGCCTGGCGTTCTGGTCAGGGAGTCGGCGATGGCCTGATATGTTGCTTTCATCTTTGTTTTGCCACGCCTACTCAAGATCTCCTCCTCCGGTATCTCACTTTGATAACTGGGTGTTTGGAGGAATCTGTTTAGATAATCCGGGGATATATCTATTGTCTTTCCTCTGACCCAGGTTGTTCGTCTTGCAACGTTAATGTTGCAATAGAACTCCCTAGTCAACTCCATATACCCGGGATCTCCGTGATGTAGTAAGAATTGCTCCCATCCAAGCCATGTTCTCCAAAAATCTACAGTGGGGTGCCTTAGCGATTCTGGAGCAAACCCCTTGTCGGGTATGATGCTTTCCAAGAGCTCCTTATATGCATTGACTGCTTTTGGATTCCCGTTGAATTTCCGAATCACATCTTCCTCCTTTATGATCATCTTGGTGTTTTCTATTTTCTGAATTCCCATTCTGGCGCGAACTCCGGTTTCTTCCCAAAATCTGGCTGGCTTGACTGATCCAACAGATTCATCCTCGCTTGAGTGCCAGTCAGTTGGTTCGTCTTGCCCCTCCTGGATAGGTTCATGCCTGCTTGGTTCACCTCCTTCCTGGGCTGCTTCATTTATAAGTTCATCCTGCTGCGCTTCTTCTACCTCCATGTTTCCCTCAGCTGCTTCATTCAATGGATCCTCCTCAACCTGTTTAGTTACATTTTTCATTGTATTGTATTCAGTCATTACAGGCTTTGTAAAATTCAATACAGGAAAGTAAGGATCAACACTAGTTGATACCTCCTCCTCCTCCCTTTCTCTTCGTTCTGCAGCTTCCCTCAAGACTTGCTTGGGTGTTTTCGTAAAAAATGCTGCTACGGCCCTTGCTTCTCCTTCATCCTCTCTTTTTTATTGTTCTTCTTCGATAACATCTCTTTCCTCCCTTACTTTTTGTCTTTTCTCTGTTTCTTGCTGCTCATCAGCTCTGTCCTTTAGCAAGTCTGCCAGTGTGATTGGATTTGCAGCAGTTTCAGCGGCTCCAATTACAGCTTCAATTCTAGCAGTGCCTACGAGTGGATCAAGGATTCGGCATGCATCTGTCTGATGACGGATTTGTTCAGGCGTCTCTCCTTGATCGATCCTTGTTTCGATCTGCTCATTCAGCCTATTCCTTATGTCTCCCAAGATGGTCTCCTTATCGTGAGCAGTGGGGCCAGTCCATTCAGGAGGCTGTTCTTCTTTGATTTTCAGTCCACGCCCTGGCACTTCTCCAGTGATCATCAAATCTTCGTCATCTCCCTTATCTTTTTCCACTTCTGTTGCTTTCCTTGTTTCCAACTCTATTTGGAGTTTTTCAGCAACTTCTTTGTCATGAGCTTCTTTCTTCTTTCTTTCTTCCTCGGCTTGAGTTTTCTGAATATTCTCTCTAATTTGCTCCTCTTCCGCTGCTTTCTTTTCTCTTTCAGCTCGTTCCTGCTCATCTATTTTATCTGTTCCCGAACCTCCTGTTCCTTGATCAAGCAGACCAGCTAATGCAAGTTCGTCATTTTGCATTTTCCGAGCCAGTTCAGCATCGCGGGCAATCAGCTCTTTTCTCTTAGGCGGTGGTGGTGGCATTGGTCCCTTGCCTCTATCTTTTGGGTCTGTAGGTGCTACTACTTTCCTGGCAGTTGGTTCAGGTTCTTTGATCTCAACTTTGTTTTCTGGAGCTCTTGCTGGTTTCTCTTTTTCAGCAGATTTTATTAATCTCCTTCTCGTTGCAGGTTGAGGCATGGGCTGACTTTCGGATGCAGTACCAGCAGTAGATGCTTGCTCGGGCTGGGTGGGTGGTTCAGTGGTAGCAGGATTTTGCTCTCTTGGCGGTAAAGCTGAGGCTTGCACAGCTGGTTGGGTTGGCAACGGGTTAGCGTCATTGAAGACCTGAGGAGGCAACGCAGCACTCGTATACTGATCGATCAACACGTCGTCCTCATCTACACTCCCTTCTCGTTCTCCTTCATCCACATTAATTCCCAGATTCTTTTCTGCATCGTTCACATATTTTTTGATGAAAATGGGACTGGAGATGCGATTTAGTCGCTTCACCCATACCTTCCGGATGTGATTACAGTAATAGGCCCTGTGCTCCCTCTTGTATAGTAGCGGAGTGTTAGCTTTGACGGTGTTGCAGTAATTCAACCCGAAAGCATCCATCTCCATCACGAAATGCACGAAATCCATTCTGTTCTCTTCGACCAGTGACTCAACAATTGGCTTGGCCTCTGGCTTCACAAAGGACATGTCGCGGGCGAATTCGACTCGGATGTATTCCTCAGCCTCGGCCTGAGTCAGAAGTCGGGTTTGTCGTTGATTCTTTCAGTGCACCTTCCAAGGTGTATTCGTAATGAATCCAGTGATTTGATCCCTGAGCACATTGAGTTGGGCCAATCCCCGCGGTCTCTGCTCAGCGAGGTGAGTCGGCTTGTACACATCTTCCAAGAAAATTGTGTCAAAATAGTCCTCCTCTGGCAGTACCAGGTCCTTATCCAAGACAGATTCCGTAATGTCCTTTCTGCCCGTGCCCCATAGCGTCATCAAGGCATGCCTTTGCTCCCTGAATTCTTTAGTTAAGTCTATCATTCTCTTAACTATTGGGGCCTGGTTTTCCTTCTCTGATGCCATGGCCTTGTTGATGGCACTGTTCAGATTGTGACTCATTTCTCTGTGCCTCATCCTTGCTTGTTGTGTTAGCCATCTCTGCTCCTTTACTCCTTTGTTTTCTAACAAGCTGGGGTTGTATAGAAATGGCAGGGCTTTCTGCATCATGAAGATTCCATGAGTCACCAGATGACTGAGGTTAGGCGCTTTCTCTGTGAACAGCCTCTTAACTCTTTCATCCACTTTGCTCGGCACCATTATGATGTCAAATTCCATGCAGGCGGGATCTATTGTCTTTGAATGCTGGTGCCTTTCCCATCGGGCCATAAACTCGTGAAATCTCCTCAAAATTCTTTCAGTGTGTATATCTTCTGGAAACTTCATGTCATCTGCAGTCGAATCCATTTGTTTCTCCCAGAACTTTGACAGATAGTAGTAAAAGTCCCGTTGGAATCCAACTCCTTGAAATTCCTTTCCTCAGGCTTGATGTGCTTGTCCCATCCTTTTGGCAATCTAAAATTCACTTCGGTCTTATTCACAATTGACAGTTTATATGTTGATTCAAGAGCCTCCCGGTAGTCGTTAACCTTCTTGCGGAACTGTGAGCTTTCTACGACCCCTTTGTCCTGTGTGCAAGGGGGCAGTCCTGCCCGTGATTCAACTACTAACTTTTCCCTGAAAAATATGAGAGTATTGAATCCAGTTTTTATAGTTTTTGCAAGAGTTATTTAAATTGAAAATCAACATCCTCACATTTAGAGCTTTGCTCTGAATGTGAGGTTGTTAAATCTTTAACTTAAATTTTATTGTAAAGCAGAGGTAAATTTTTCTTTTTACAAGTTTTGAGACTTTTTAAGAAAGATTTAGATTATTCTGAGAACTTAGGAGTCATTGGGCTCCCAAATATTTAATGGACTATGAGTCCATAATAAAAGAAAAATGGTCATTAGACCAAAAATATTTTTTAATGGGCCGTTGGGCCCAGAAATTTTGATTTTCCCATTTAAACAATCTCGAGGTGACTGTTGAAAGTGCAGTGGAAAGTGAATGGAATGGAATGGATCGCGAATCGAGGAATGTGAAATTGGAAAGTGGCGGCTCGGATTTGTTCGAACGGAACTGCTATGGAACGAGATGGACAGTCCAAAACATTCTCACAACCCAACTGAACTATTTTAATTTTTTCATAAAAGTTGACTTATTTTTATTTAATGAAAGTGGGATTTTATGGGTCCCATTTTAGGATTTTTCAAAATAATAGCAGCCCCACATATGAGGAACAAGAACTGCTACTTTATTAAACCAGCTTTATGCTCCTTTGGGAGCAAAAACAAATGAGTCAACTTATCAAACCAAATCCTACCAACTATTTTGTCTTTTTCTAAAGGCCTTTTGCTGAAAAGTGTTTGCAGCATTTTTGTTTGTTGTGCAGGGATGCCACAAAAATGTAAACACCACTTTTCACAGTTCTCCAAAAACAGACAATAACACAGATATGCAAACAGAGGCATAAATCGGATTCATTAAATGCCTACACAGCATCACAGCAGCATGCATAACACTTCTCTAAGCATACCCAAGCAAATCAAACAACAAGCATACTATAGAGCAGTTTCCACCCGTTTGAACAATAACAAAGTGATATTCAAAAATACCCCTAAGTTCATTGTTTCAACACATTTGTAGGTGTTTCAGAGTTTAAAAAGATTCAACATCCAGTGCAAAATTTATAACACTCAAAAACACCCACCGAAGACAGCCTAAAATGCAGCACCTTAGGATTGAGCAATAGGGACTAACTTCAAGAGCCCTAGAAACTGCATAAGTTCTCCAACTACCCTAGGGTTAAAATCTAAATCCCCAACATCGATTGAACACAAAAATACAGCCTCAAAAGTACAAACACCATTCTCCTCCCAATCTCACGCTCGGCCAACACTTCGAATAACACAATGGAAAACAAAAATCCCCAAATCTCAAACGTACTTCAAAACGAATAATGAGAGCACCAAAATAGCATACTCCACATCTCTTTACATGTTTTACAAGCATTTGAGGACCAAAACACCCAGAATCGCAGAACAGGGGTGCGCGAGAATCGAAAATGGGGAACATACCAGGGCTTCTCGGCTGCGGAGGACGACGGGGATGCCATTGCGATGGTTTTTCGAAAATTTTGGCGAAGTTTTCCTTAGGATTTTGGTGGTTTTGTGTTGCGAATGAACTCTGCGTTCGTTCGTAAGAGGGGTTTTGGGGGAGTTTGAAACTGGCTAAGTGTAGGAATGAGGGAAGAAGACGAGTGGGTGGGTATTTAAAAGAGGGGAAAAGGACTACGGCGCTAAACTCGACTTACGGTGCTATCCTAGCGCCGTAGGTCTTGTTCAGCGTCGTAGATAGGAAATAAGGGAAAAAGGGGTACTACGGCGCTATCCTATTAGTACGGCGCTATCCGAGGATAGCGTCGTAGTAATGGATTGCGCCGTAAGGCGGTGGAGAGGTAAGGAAGCACTACGGCGCTATTCCTTTAGTACGGCGCTATCCTAGGATAGCGTCGCTCTAAAGGATTGCGTCGTAGGGGTATATAAATAGAGGAGTGGGAAGTGCCCTACGGCGCTATCCTACCACTACTGCGCTATCCTAGGATAGCGTCGTAGGTGAGAATAGCGTCGTAGCTGAGAGCGGGATAAAGCTGCACTTCAATTTTGAAAATTTTCAAAATTTACGCGGACTGGGCCTGAGTAGATTAAATTGGGCCTCAGTTGGTTTTATTTGTTTTGGTCTTAAGAAATTTTTTTAGTCCAAAACATTTTTGCAGTGTTAATGGGCTATCTTAATAATTCAACTTGCATAAAATAGGTTGGATTAATTCCATTTGTTTGCCAAAATTATTTCGGATTTTAAATTGCTTTAATTTCCGAGATCATTTTCTCAAATTCATGGATTTAATCCAACCGGGAACCTGGTTTTCTGCTTGATTTTTCTGCTCCTTCTTTTTGGTGGTTCGAAATTTCCTGCAAGGCAAATAAATACCCAATAGGTTAGGTTTTCTCCTCAAATCAACATCCTCACATTTAGAGTCTTAGTACTCTAAATGTTTAATTAATTTGAGGGTACTTCTCTGTTCTGCTATAAATAAACAAACTACACTAACTAGCTATGAGTAATCAGGAGTGGAGTTCTCTTAATAAACGACGCTGCATCCTCCCCGGCAACGGCGCCATGAAACTTTAGACAAATTTCGTCACACGAGTATTTTTAAAATATCCCAAGTTGAATTTATTAAATGAAAAGAGCTATGATTCGTGGGAAAGGGGTTTAAGGATATATTTCACTTTTTATTACTCATGTGAGAAACTTGGAATTTAAACGGCGCTGTGGACCTCCCCGGCATGAAACTTTTGACAATTTCCTGCCATGAAGATCCTTGCCATGAAACTTTTGACAAGTTCCCATTACATGAGTATTTTCTGAAACATAATAATCCTGGTTTTCAATTTTATTTAATGAAACCAATTTATGAAGGCGGAGTTGGGATTAGGGATATATTTATAGGTTGTAACGTTTTTATTTACTCGTGTTAAGAAACTGTGCCCCCGAAAGCGCACGGAGTCAAAAATTGCAGTATTTATAGTAAGTACCGGATCGTTCACTGGAGGATGTGCGATGGAAGCAGGGCCCACATCGTTTACTAAGATTTTCCACTCGGTTACTCGATTCAAGTTTGTGTTTGGCTTATCAACTACATGACAGAATTTAAACTAAGATATGAAAGCAATTTAAAATAAAGCAGATAAAATTATTCTAGAAAGCGAATTAAATTTAATCTAAGAAAGCCATAAAATTATTCTAAGAAAGTGGTTAAAATTATCTACGAAAGCATCTTTAAAATGAGACAGAAGGGACAGGAAGAAAAGAATAAAGATTGGACAAGATTCAGATGAAACACAATTAAACTTCCATTTTAATACACAGATCTTTGTTTGGGATAATCCTTTCAATTAGCTAACTCTCATGCTCTCTATACCATGTTCCCTTTTAACAGACAGGTACTTACAGTAAGAGTTTACATGCTCTTAAGACAGCAAAATCTAAGATACCACAGACTCACAACTGTCCTTACACGGCCGTGTAGAGGCATGTTATTCCTCTGTGGTGGACAAGCAACACCTGATAAATCATTTATTGAAGTGGCAAGTACCGCTATCATTCCCCCATGTCACACCCGAAGATTCTAATCAAGCCCTGAACTATCCCTTAACTCTCAATCCTAGTAGCAGTTACGCAACTCTCAATACAACCGAGTGGTCTCTAGAGAAAGTAGTTAAAAGAAAGCGGTAAAAGAAAGCGGTGAAGAAAGCATTTAAAATCCTATCACTCGGAGGTTTTTGAAAGTCTGACCCTGGTAGTAAAAGAAAGCCCCCAGTCAGAGTGACCGGGTGTGGATCAAGAATTCCCGGATCTCGGTGAACCGCTCGCAGTGTTCACTTCCTTCCGGGTGGTTATGAGATACAAACTAATGAAACGAACTAATAAATTAGTTCGCTCCGGATGCACTCACTCAGGACTCAAAAATAGGCTTTGGCAGAAGAGGATAGCAGTTGAAAGGAACTCAACCCTACCTTAGAAAATAACCAAGGCCCACATGTTGTTCTTCTAGTATTATCTATTACACCTCATCTGAATCCAAGTGGACTCCGAGTCAGTGCAATATTTAATATAAGATTTCCAACATATAGCAATTTTGGAAAATTATAGATCTGAAAATCATTCCCTAAACAAGTACTAGACTCTCAATTAAAACACAGATCCTTTCAGTCTAGGTGAGACCTAATCGCTGACTCTGCTTCTAATTTCCCAAAATCAACCCCCAGTCGGATATGAATTAGTCATAACTGTGGAGTTTATCCCTTACTCAAATCCGGATTTTATAAATGAATTTTTGTTGGAAATTTATCATTATGCATGTGATTAAAATCAAGACTCCTGTGTCCAAGGGAAGGATCCCAAAATAATATTGACCACAATATTTACATTATAATATCATGCATAAATTTATAGAGAAGTGTAAAATTAAATAACCCAAAATATAAGGTGGGTTTAGACAGAATGTGAAACACAGAGATGAAATGGCCGGAGATGAGAAGAAATTATTTTGGCTAAAAAGATGACAAAAATAATCAGGATCATCCGGACTGCAAACATCTGCTATCCAGGTCCAGACTATTCCAGGTGGGATGATTCTAGACAGCAGAAAGCCTTAATTGATAGTAATCGCTATCATCAAGGTTTCTACTATCTGTGAAATGAGAGAAAAACCTACATGTTTTCTTACTGTAAAACTATTCAAACAATGTTGATCGACACCGTTTGATAATATTACAGCTCGAAATTCAGGTTTGAAATTAAGATAATATAAATAGAAACTGTATCCGGATAGGAATCGGCTGAGCAGGTATTATAATCCCGGATGGATGAACCACCAAGGCTTCCACCGACCATTGTCCAGACCATGCAAAATAACATCTAGTAATTTATATACAGACCACGAGCTAGTTTATCCGTGTGGGAATACCCGCCAACATTAGTCTGTTATATCTATTACTAGCTGTTCCACACAACACGGAAAAAGACAAAATAAATAAAAGAAAATATTTTTGGGTCATCTTGTATGAGAGACATTGGTTTCTCATGCAAGGGTATGGAATTAAATCCATAATTACTCTTTATGTCTAAATAATCACTCATTCCATAATTAATTAATTAATTACAGTCCGGATTATATACTTAGATCATTAGAGTTTAATTTTATAGAAAAATCTTTTAATGGGAATTGAACAAAATTCTTTATATTGCATTAATCATGGGTTGGAATCTCTGGATTGCAACCTCAAAATGTTAACATAAAGGTCCAATCAATTAAGTGAGAAAAATGGAGAAATGGAAAATTTGGCAAGAAGATGCCAATTACGACGCTAGACAGATATTGCGACGCTATCCAAGGATAGCGCCGTGATGATAGCGTCGTAGGGTGAGTTTTGAGAAGTGTTGATGAAATTGGAGGGTACGGCGCTATATACTAAATGACGACGCTATCCTAGGATAGCGTCGTAGATATAGCGTCGTAAGTGGGTTTTGTGAAAGATTAAGTATTTTGGGTACCTACGACGCTAAACAAAAATTACGACGCTATCCGAGGATAGCGTCGTCGGTCTAGCGCCGTAGGATAAATTTTTGTTCAAGTTCTGGGTAACTACGACGCTATACCTCACCTACGACGCTATCCAGAGATAGCGCCGTAGGGCGGTTAGCGTCGTAGCTAGCCCAGAAACATGTTGTTGTTCGGGTGATGCAATCTATGCGATTGCTAACCCTATTTTCAAGTTCATGGTTCACTTCATGCAAGAGAGGGGACAAGAGAAAGCATTAACAGTTATGAAAATAAGATAAAGTGCAAGGAAAACTCAAATAACATTAAAGATAAAGCACAAGTGAACCATAAACCTAAGTTAGGGTTTTTAACCAACACATCATCCATGAAATTCCACAAACAATAGCAAAAACACAAGCCCACATAAAACAGTAAAACAAGATGACCAAGTGGTCATTAAACTAAAATAAAGCAGTAAATCCATGGACTCATGTCCATTTCATGATTTTGGGACTCTTTTTGTGATTAACTTCCCATTTATAAGAAATGGCTTAATGATACTCATCATTTGGGTATTTCAAGCCTTAACAAAAGTTTAACAAAGCTGGAAATAATGTAAAAAGTGGCTAGCTAGGGTAGCAAACTCTAATGAAAACACTAGTCTATAATAAAAATCTAATCTAGGGCATAAATATAAATAATACACAGAAAAATAAAGTCCTAACTACCTAACTATCCTACACACCTCAAGAACACTAGGTTGTCTCCAAGTTTTTGAATGTTGTTTGGATGCTGATCATTGGAGTCAACTGGTCCTTATATAGGTGGGAAACCCTAGGCCCATGGGCCCCCAGGCCTTGAAATTGGAGTTCTGAGGCTCAGTACGACGCTATAGCTGGGTACGGCGCTATCCTACTACGGCGCTATAGGTCTAGCGTCGTAGTCTTCCATCCCGAAGACACTTCTTTGTTTCTGAATGGACAGCTTACGGCGCTATCCTTGCTTACGGCGCTATACTCAACTACGGCGCTATCCATGTTTAGCGCCGTCCACCTTTCTTCAACTGTCAGCTTCAGTTTCCTCCTACGGCGCTAGACCAGGCTACGACGCTATCCTTACATAGCGTCGTAGTTGTATCTAGCGTCGTAGTATCTTGTAAAATCCACTTTTTGTGGGTTTTCCATTTCTTTTCCCATCTTTTTGTTTCCTTTTTCTTTTCTTTTCTTTTTCTCATGTTTTTGGATTTTTCTAACATAAATATGTAATAAAATTACATATTTATGCATTTTTCATACCAGCTCAATATTTTTACAATTATGCATAAATCAGTCCAATTCTACTGCTTTCTTATTTAATATAAGACCGGAATGCGATCAAATGCCCGTTTCAGACATGGAAATGGATTGAAAATAATGGTCATTTCTGGCCATTATCAGCAGGTGGGGGGGGGGGGGGGGGGGGGGGGGGGGTTCAAGAAGGTAGGGAAGGTTTCTCTAATACTGATTTGGCCATTGTGCCACAATTATTGCGTCTAAAGATTTTTTGGTGCTTGCATGGAATGTTCGTGGCGCCATGCAAAACTGCACCCAACGCCATGTTGCGGATGTTATCCGACTTTATAGTCCATCTATTTTCATTCTAATGGAACCGAGGGGTCCGTTTGAGCTCCTTCGGGTCTTTCTCTATCGCCTCAATTATGATGCGGTATACATTGAAGATTGTGATGGGCGTGCTGGTGGTATCTGGATATTATATCGGCTCGGCTCTCCTTTCTCTTACTCGGTTGTGGATGTTAAGCTGAGGTTGATTACGATTTTGGTTGCCTATAGTTCTGTCTCGTGGCACATGTCTTGCATTTATGCCGATCCTTGTGCGCGGGGCCGATTGACAATTGGGAGAGTATGCGCTCTCTAAGCTCCGTCATCCAGGATCCTTGGCTCTCGATTGGAGACTGGAATGACATAGCTTATGTATCGGAATCTATTGGCATGATGGAGAATCCCAGACAGTATGAGATTTTTCGGGATATGCTCTATGATTGTGGATTATGTTCCATTCATACAATTGGTGACTCCTTCACCTGGCAAAAGAATACATCGGGTGGTCCCTTGGCGCGTAAGCGGTGGGACCGTGCCATGGCAAACTTGGCCTGGAATGCGATGTTTCCTCAAGGTTTTGTGGAGGTCCTGACTCGTCGTGCCTTGGATCACAACGCCTTACTGCTCAGGTGCTGCCCGCAATCTGTTACAGTGGGGCCTCGGCCCTTTCGATGGGAACATATCTGGTCGTCTCATCCTCTTTATAGCCATGTCGTGGAAGCCGCGTGGGTTGGTGGCGGCGGTTCTGTTCGCCAACGCTTGGATCAGGTCCGTGCTTCTTCTCTACATTTTAATGAATATACATTTGGCAATCTCCGCAAGAGGAAGGGGCGGCTGTTGAAGCGTTTGGATGGCATTTGCCGATGTCTTGTTCGGGTGGACTCGGCGTGGCTACAACGGCTGGAGCATAAATTAATGCTGGACTTGGAAGAGCTCTTGAAACAAGAAGAAGTGTTTTGGTTCCAGAAATCTCGGGATAAATGGGTTGATCATGGGGATCGGAACACCCGTTATTTTCATGCTCAGACTCTCATTCGACGCCAGAAATCAAGGATTTTGGGGTTGGAAATAGATGGTCAATGGGTAACGGATGATACCATGTTAAGGTCACACACCATCAATCATTTTCGCTGGCTGCTTGGACAATCCCATCTCCAGGATAACTCGGTTGTTGTCCCGCTGCCTCCACTATTGCCTCTACCTGATTGCGGCTGCCTAGAGAATGAGATTAGTTATGAGGAGGTTTCAGTAGCACTCAAAGGAATGAAGGGATTCTCGGCGTCTGGGCCTGATGGTTTTCCCACTATATTTTTTAAGCAGTATTGGGATCTGATCGGCCCTGATGTATGGCAATTTGTTCGGCAAGCTGTGATAGAGGGCAAATTTGACAATGGTATTGCAGCTACTTTGGTCTGTCTCATCTATAAAGTTGAGGTTCATCGGGAAATCCGTCATTATAGACCGATTAGTTTATGTAATGTCGCCTACAAGATTTTGACTAAAGTATTAGTTAATCAGTTGAGGCCATTCCTTCAATCCTATATTGGTCCGTTTCAGTCTGCTTTCCTGTCGTGGCGTGGCACTTCTGGTAATGCCATTATTCTACATGAGGTGATCTCCACTTTCAACAACAGGAATCGGCGGTCTTGTGATTTTCTTCTTAAAGTTGATTTGGAAAAGGCTTATGACAATGTGGATTGGGATTTTTTGGAGGAGTGTTTTGGGGAGATGGATCTTCCGGACTCTCTTATTCGCATCATTATTTTTTGTCTTCGATCTCCCATGTTTCGATTTTGTGGAATGGCATTGCTTTACCTCCTTTTTCCTTGGCCAAGGGTGTTCGGCAGGGCGATCCCCTCTCGCCATACTTCTTTTTGATTGTTATGAAGAAGCTTCCGAGAGCTATTCTGGCCAAAGTTCATGATGGTGCATGGGTACTAGGGCGCCATGCCACTCCTCTCTCTCACCTGATGTTTGCGGATGATCTCTTATTATTTCGCATGCATCTCTGGATAGTGCTCGGTGCATGGACGAGGTTCTTTCTTCCTTTGCTCGCCAAGCGGGGTTGCACATGAACAACAGCAAGTCGAGGGTCCGCTGCAGTGGCCGAGCCCGTGAAGCAAGCTGTGTCGTCGATTCTAAATTTTGGGTTTTGTGATGATTTAGGGAAATATCTTGGATTTCCATTATTTCATGGTGCTGTGAGCAATACTCAGTTTGAATTTTGTCCGACAGTATTCTTGCTAAACTTGGCACTTGGAAGAGGGGACTTCTTAATAAAGCGGGAAGAATTAC
Organism: Hygrophila difformis; assembly: GCA_030278955.1. Lineage (NCBI taxonomy): Eukaryota > Viridiplantae > Streptophyta > Magnoliopsida > Lamiales > Acanthaceae > Hygrophila > Hygrophila difformis. Next base: position 6,736,911 of record JAOANR010000004.1, on the reverse strand, counting down.
TCTGGCAAGGTCAGTACTTTCCTCTGTTCCTACATATACCATGCAGTTAAACTGGTTGCCGGCCTCTACTTGTGACAGACTTGACCGTTGTATTCGAGAGTTTATTTGGAAAGATACTAAGGGTCATGGGTTAAACCTGGTGGCGTGGGATAAGGCAGCTTTGCCAAGGAGTATGGGAGGCTTAGGTGTTAGGAAATGTAGGGACATGAATATAGCAATGCTTGGAAAGATTGTTGTTGATTGTCTTCAATCCTCACCGAAGCCTTGGAATCGCTTGCTAGTACATGAATATGGGTGCGTGAATGGCAATTTCAGTCCTCGGCCTGGTGCATCGCCAGTATACCGAGCACTATGCAAGGCCGCTCCCTTCCTCACGGGGGGATGTCGAGTGCGAGTGGGAGATGGTAGTAGTAGTATGTGATACTCTTCTTGGTTGAAGGGTGGGCCGATTGTTCCTCGGATTCCTTATGTGCATTATAATGATGTGGATCTTACTATCAAGGATATGCATGTGGATAATAGGTGGGCTTGGGAGCGGCTATATACGGTTGTTCCCGATGACATCAAGGCAGAGGCTAGGGAGCATGGACCGATCCCCCTTCATGCGGATGCTGTTGATGCCTAGTGCTAGATGGGAACGGCGTCGAGAGCTTACTCGGTTTCATCTGGATATGAGTGGATCCTTCATCAACGGGGCTGTCATAGAGACCCCCTGTGATCATGGGTGTGACGGGCTCGGTGCCCGGAAAAAGTTAAGGTTCTCTTGTGGTTGATGGTCCATGATTCACTCCCAACAAATACCATGCGACACCACCGGGGGCTGCCTACTTCGGCGACGTGTACCATCTATGGCCGGGGGGAGGAGGATGTGTTTCATCTATTCTTCCATTGTCCTTGGTTAGAGAGTGCTTGGGGTCGACTTGGTTTGTTGCATGGTAGTCTATGGAGTTGGGGGCAGCCTGAGGTGGCGGTGAATGGGCGTCGACGACAATCTCATGCAGCATTGCAATTGCGTCGGGCTTGCATGAACTGGAACGACTCTCATTTGGCGTCCTTATGGAGTATTTGGAGGGGTCGGAATGATTAGTTTATGCGGGGAATTCCCATTAAAATCGCCGAGGTTATCCGTCGTGCATCGAGCCTTGGAAGGATCTATGATCGGGTTTTTCTTGCCAAAGGTGGTAGGGGAGAGGATCGGCCAGTCCGCTGGAATCCGGAGGCTCTACCAGGAGTATTGTTACATGTGGATGGGAGGGTTGCGCGGGTTCTGTTGGTTTTGCCTCTAATATTGTGGCTGAGCTGCATGGTATTTGGAATGGCGTGAAGCGACTTCATGCTCTTGGAGTGGTTCGTGCTCATTGCTTCCCTGATTCCCAGGAAGGCATTCGTGTGATCAATCAAGGGGTGGCCAGGAATCATTTCCCATTTCCACTTCTCCAACACATTATGGATTTGAGAGCTGAACATCTGGAGTATATTTGGCACCATATTCTTCAGGAGGGCAATTCTGTTGCGGATTCGCTGGCTAAGCGTGGTGCTCGGTCTGAGGAATTCTTCACGTCGTGGGCTTTCCCTCTGGATGAGGTTCGTGCGCTACTGGTAGCGGACTATGCAGGAGTTTGGTTTCAGCGTCTTTGATTGTTTCTCTTATTTTTTGCTTCTTTTTCATTCTCTCTCTACCCCCATTCTGTAGCTTTTTGTTAGCTTTCTCCTTTGCCGACGCTTGTGCGTCACTAGTTACCAAGAAAAAATAAAAAATTGCATGCATTACTGCTTCTTTAGCATAAAAATACGGTGCCTTTTCCCTTTCATGATCATCTCCACTGCGATCTCCTCATACAGTTGTAGTAATGCTCTGTATGGTATTTGCATATACTCTGGAAGCCCAACTAAGCATTCATAGCTCCACCTATTATTTAATTTAAGAAAGAAAGGAAAAAGGTTAAAAAAAGTTGAACAAATATTGGAAGAACATTACATTGAAAGAGAAAAGACATTGAAAGAAACCTTTGGACTGCTTCAGTGAAGAGCTTTAGTTCTTGAAGGGTAGCATAAGCATCATACATGTCATCAAAGATGGATGACATTAAAAGCTCTTGTAAGGATTTTCCCAGCATCTTCATATTTTGGCTCATAGTAAACTCCCAAAATCCAAAAATAGCCTTCCACGACTCTGTCCCTTGCAAAGGGTAAGTTTCTTAGAACGTCTAATCCTTTCCACCACCTAATGTCAATTGAAGGCAAAGCGTTAATCCAAAATTTCGCGAGTATTTTAATTTTGCCAACATTTATTCCACCACCTAACGACGGTCCAACATCCTGTATCTCAGCAGATTTGTTGATTGCTTGACTGCTGAGATATCCTCCACTTACAAATTTTCTGGCTTTTGGTGTGGAGTTCTTTTTATAACCTAAACCTGCTTGATCACCAACACGTTTTCCAGAAGATAAGTTATTGTTAAGGATATTTTTACCTTTGGTTACCTTTTGCAACTCAGAATTCTTCTATTTTAAGTCATCAATCTCCTTTACCATGTTTTGAACTTGTGTTTTCAGATCACAATTTAGCTTCTTCAATGAATCTACTTCCTTTTGGATTGCTTCATTCTTTTTAACCTCTTCATCATAAGAAATGCCAATGTCTGCAAGTTGTCCCAACAGCTTCTTGTTTTCACACACAGCTGCTTCATAGTCCTATTAAGTTCATTATAATCAGCTATGACTTGTTGCATTTCATCATCGCTTTTTCCTGAATCAGAACAGCATAGTTAGGTGAAAACAAATTGACTTAATTATACCTTCGATGATTGGGGTTGAAATCCTTGAAGTAAGTGCAAGAACTTCTTCAGTATCACTGTCAGGTTCTTGTAGAGTTTGATCATCATCTTGATCACTTAAGGTTGCTTGTAAAGCTTTATTTTCCCTCATTTCTCTACGTTTAGCTGTTGTACATTCTGATTCGATGTGGCATGTACCTCCACATTCATGACATATTACAGAGGCAAATCTGTCAGCTTTATCATAGTTTGTGGACTTCTTGCTAAATCGATCATTTTTATAGCCATCCTTCTTCTTGGAATCCCTGTGAGGCTGTCTATCGGTTTTCTGAACATTATCAGAACCACGATTCTGATTCTTATCTTTATAGAATTGTTTGGCCCTTCTTTCTTGTAGCATCTTTGCAACTTTTCTGGTAATATAGGATACATCATCTTCAGAAGAATTTCCAGAATCATCTTCTTCAACTTTCAGGACTATATTGCTTGATGTGTCCTCTTCAAGGTGAATCATTTCATAAATCTGGAGAATTCTTACCAGCTCATTCAAGGAAATAGTCTTCACTTTCTTCAATTCTTCTAGAGCAGCAACTTTGGGGGCATACTTCTTTGTGAGAGTCCTCAACATCTTTCGAACAAGTTTCTGATTGTCATATTCCAAGCCAAGAGAAAGAGCTTGATTTACAATGTCTTTAAATCTCCCATAATAAGCAGCTATAGACTCATCTTTCTTCATTTTGAGGTTTCCAAACAAGGTCTCAACCCGTTGCAATTTGGTAGCTCGAACATCCTTCGAACCTTCATACATAACCTCCAGTGCTTTCCAGGCTTCATAGGCTGTTTTGTTGCTAGTAACCAGTTGGAACTGCGTCTCGTCCATTACCCAAAATATAGCATTGAGTGTCGTAAAGTTTCCTCGTTTAGCATCTTTCTCAGCTTGAGTAAATTCTGCCTTAGTAGCAAGTCGTGAGCCAGGTGGTGCAGTAGATCCCTCAGGAGTTGTTCATGCTGTGGTTGGTGGTTCATACTTCGTCTCGATTGCGTCCCAGACTTCATCTCCAATAGCTGACAGATGAATCTCCATTCGAGTTCTCCAATATCTATAGTTAGTTCCATCATAAAGTGGTGGTCTAACTCTTGATGCTCCTTCTCTATTCATCTTTTCAAGATTTAAAAAGATCTTTCTCTTGTATATTAGAGGCTATCGCTCTGATACCAATTGTAGGTCCCAGATAGACTAATCTTGAAATAACTATGTCGTCGAGCAGTAATCAGAACTACGGAATAACGGAAGAGTGTGAGTGTGTGAGTTGTGCAATAGAAACAATAAAGAGACACAAGATTTGATGACCCAGTTTGATCCAACGGATCTACGTCTGGGGATACCAATCCATGGACTCTTATAAGAATTAAAAGAACAAGACTCAACTGACTAAGATACAAAACACATCTAACATTCAACTGGACCTGATCTACTAGACAACCTGTAGTCCGGACTCCCCCATAACTCCAGGTACTGGAAACATACTCCAATTGGATGCAATCCTATCAGCAGATCTTTTCAACTTGATTCTTGAATAGCAGTCACGCATGAATTTGATCCTTTGCCTTCAGGAAGGTTTCTTCGACAGGAACACCTTTGTAACGAAATGAATATAGAAGTGATCTTCAATTTGAACGAATTCAATTGAAGCAGTGTAAGCTCGATGTCTTCTGTGTTCTTCAAGATAGAGACTTACAGAAAGAACAATGCACAGAAACTCTAAGAACTTTCTCACTCTTAGAAGAAAAACCAAAACTCAGAAAATCTAGAGAGAAAGAAAGACGATTGACTAAAGAGTTTTCTCCAAATCAAAAATTACAACTCAATCTATTATACAAAACTCTTATATACTAAGTCTACAGACACCTAATTAGAGATCCTGCAAAAATGATTAGAAAACAAAGTAACAACAAGTAACAGAAAAATAAAACCGTCAGAAAATAGTTCTTGTTGTTCCAGTGTAGTTTCAACATAGATAGAACAGCTGAAGCATCTGCACAAAAGTATTAGACAATAACAATTTACTTTTCTGGCCTTTACTTTCTAAGCATTGCATTTCGCATAGAAATTAGATCACATAGGGATTGCCTTGTTTCTATACTTCCAAACGAGAGGTAACACATTGGCAACCCCAGTGGGATCACTCTCCAAACACTGAAATTCAATTTTTGAAATACAAGCTACAAAATCGAAAGATCCATAGGAAGAAGGAATTGACAATAAAGCCAAAGAAAGCATTTAAGAGATCAATGCCTAAGAGAAGTCGATCAAAATGACTTCCGAAGGAGAAAATATCAACAATATCTAGGGCACAGACTCGAGTGTTCAATATCACCAACATCTAGGGCACAGACTCGAGTGTTCAATATCAACATCTAGCTAGGGTAAAGACTCGAGTGTTCCTCTCCAAGAAGCTAGAGCAAAGAGAACCGTAATGGCGCTCGTCGACCCGGCGTCTTCAGCGTCACAATCATGACCAGAAAATGGCTACCTTCATAGACAAATCGCCAGTAGGTACATACTTACCCGCGGGACAAAATACGACCAATCCTGTGATGCCTATTTATCATGTGCTGAATTAGGGAAAACCATATGTTCATGGGCAAGGGTTTTAACTGTACACTCTTGCTTGAACATTGGCTCCAACGCCTATAAGAACAGGATCCACAATCCGATACCCAAGAATTAGGAGTTTCCATGACATCTTATGAGGTTTCCCTGGTGTACGCGGTCTCTACGATCACCCAACCAATTGGAGAAATAGGAAGAAACAGGAGCATGGCATCCCGCGAACCGAGCAAACGATGCTGGGGGTACTAATTCCACCCATATCTGGAGGAAACACCCTACAATATAATCATGGCATGCAGGAAATGAATTTCAACCCTTTACCTCGCCAACAAAATATTCAAGGAGCAAACACCCGTGGTGAACATACAATATTGCCACATGAAAAATTCAACATTTAATTAACTAATAAATCTCAACAAAAGAAAAATCGTAACATTTTTCTTTATATTAAGGTATTAATAATTTATATTTATTTGAAATCTTCAAAATATACATATTTTAAATTGGATTTGTTATTATATTTGAGGTTAATTTTTTGATGTAAACTGGATATTAGATAACTATAAAATTTAAAATCAGAATTAGCAGGGTGTTAAAAGAAAAAAAGATGATATTGTAATAAGTGTCCGACAGCGTGAGTGAAGAGTTTGAGTTCTTCCAGTGTACCATACGCGTCATACATGCCATCAAAAATGGATGTCAATGCAAACACTTTTGATAGAATTTTTTTCGCAAGATGATATTGTGGCTCAAAATAAACTCCCAAAATCCAAAAATAGCCTTCCACAATTCTATCTCTTGCAAACGGTAGCTTGTTTGGAAATGTCCAATCCTTTCCACCACCTAATGCTGAATGAAAACCGACAAAGCAATACTGTGATTTAGCAAGTAATCATACTAATAATTATTTTTTGTTTTTTTTGCATTCACTGCATGAAATCATCTGTCCCTAAATTTCGATTCTTTTCAGGCTTTATAAATGGAATAAGAACCATAAACGTTCTCTATGTATTGATAACTATCAATTTCATCCTTTAATTTCGCTAATTAACAAAACAATCCCGTAACAATCAATTAATATTGTGACCAATTTCGTCGGCGAGCCATTTCAGCAAATTGTTTTTAGGTCATGAACTTTTATATTATTAATTTTTACCCCTGAAAATATTGACTTTGTACAGTTTAGTCCGGAAAATAATTGGATTGTAAAGTGGCATGAAATGGCAGCATTGTTGGAAAGTTGGTTGATTTTGATTTGGGTTTGGATCCGGAAAAGAAACAATGAAAGTCTTTTTTTTTTTTTTTTTTTTTGGGTTCCCCATTAAGGATCGGGGAAATTATGGGATCCATTGGGATACCCAACAATAAGGTCCTCGATGGGATCATGCTAATTTTGGGGATATCAATCTTTGTTAGGGATGGCAATGGGTCGGAGGTGGATCAGAGAAGGGTAAATCCCCCTCCGTCCATGAGTGTTATTTCATCATCCAATCCACTCATAAACCATTTAAAACTCAACACAAATCTAATCCACCCATCAACCACGGGTGGATCGGGTGAGTAATAGATTTGAAAATATACATAAACTCGCAATCATTTATATTGAAAGTTAATTCATGTTTGAACATCGTAAAGTCTAGAAAACCATACATGATTTGTGATATATGGAAGCTAAGTGTAAACGGGATAATAATATCCAAAAGTGGAGTGATCCAACACTGAGAATGAAATGGTCAAATGAGAAAATTATAAACATGAGTCTTGACATGAGGAAGATTAGTCGATAATGCATTCCTTACCAATGAGTGATGTAATTACGGTGGAATTGTGAAAGATTGGAATGGCGGAAGGGACCATGGAAGAAAAAAATGGAGGAAAAATCATGTTAGATTTTTTACTAAAATATATTGAGTATACATATTTAATAAAATATAACGGGTGATGAATGGTTTGGATGGTGGAATGGATGATGGATCGGTGGTGGTTCGGATGAACCTAGATCCATATCCGACCCAATCGATCCGTCACCCGATCCACCCATCACCCTATAAGAATCCACCTTTTGCCGGATTTTCATCCATTTCAACGGATCGGGTTGGTCGGATTTTGGATGGATGTGGGTGAAATTGCCATCCATAATCTTTGTCTCGAAATCAGCCATTACAATTTCTATGCCATAGACCAAAATTAAAGTAATTTCTACTAACAATTTTTTAGCCAAATCCATTAATAAATACCAACATTACAACATAAATTGAACAAAAAAATTACCAAAAATTTTAAAAGACTCGATTTACCCCCGAACTCTAATTTTACTTAAAATCAAACTTTATATGCGACATTATATGTGATACAATGATTTGGTCTTTTTGTGGCACTAACAACCATCTATCACAAAATACCCTCATCTCAACATGCCTGCATGTATAGCCCGATGGTCTATACGGTATCTTATTTGGCAGTAGTATCTTCATTGGACCCAACTTTAAAAATACATTGAATGGGGTTTGGTTCGATCCTCACAGGTCTCTTCTAGATTACATAGAGAGTTGAGCATTATATATTGAAAATTATTACAAATGGTCCTGACATTTTTGAAGTACTTGACCCACAAAACACAAACAAGATATTACTTCCCGGCCATAACCACTAGGGAACATTCTTATTTCTGGCCAGTATATATTGAGTGAACATAAAATTTGCCATATATACATATTTATTCAAGAGGGATTGGCTCATCTAAAAGTTGCTTGATGTAGCTTTTCAATTCAGGGGTGACACTAGTGTAAGCGTCCCCGTCTCTGTAAATAGCTTCATGCAATCGAATAAAATTGAGGACACGCATAATCACCGCGGTTGGGACCTCCCTTGGTCGTAGGAGACACTCGTTCATGTCCTTCCATCTTCCCTCAATTTGTTCCTTCAGTTCCTTAATTGCCTCCTTTTTGGTGGCATTGTTGTCCTTCATGTAGCAATGAACTGCCGAAACAATATGCTTTCTCTTTTGCTCAAACTACGCGCACGCCAAAAAAGAATTAATAGTACAAAAAAATTAGGGTAATGATAACTTGTTGCAAAAGAATGATACTAGTGTATCAAAAATGAGGTAATCTTACTTCATGCCCCATGATATCATTTTTAAGCCTGGAAATGGCACACCCACTTTTTATCATTAAAGGGTATTCAAGTGCCCATTGGAAGTGTTCTTTGGAAGCAACACTTCCCATGCCAAGGTATGATGTTATTACAAGAGGATGAATCCCACATGTTCGCATTCCAAGGTCTATATACTCCATGAATGTGGGCTTGTATTCATTTTCCCTCCATGTGGCCTCCTCATAGTAAGCTCGCACCGCAATCTTCATCTATATAAAAATTTACAATGTGTACGAATGTTCATTGTCTTTCATAAATATGGATAATAGCATTGTCATATGAGCATTCAAATCTAAAATGATTAACTTTTTATGATCGTATATACTGTTGAATCTAGAGTTAAGAGTAAGATATCTTAGCTTACCGCTTCTTTAGAATAATAAATACGGTAATTTTTTCCTTCCTTAATCATCTCATCCGCGATCTGTTCGTAGAGTTGTAGCAGAGCTTTGTATACAATCTGCATGTACTCTGGAAGCCCAGCCATGCATTCATAGCTCCACCTATAAACATAATTCGGTCAAAATTAAAGAATTATAGCTACAGTTTTCTTTTTGATGACTTTCTTTTTTGCACTAATTATATTGAAAGAAACCTTTCGACTGCGTCTGTGAAGAGTCTGAGTTCTTGGAGGGTACCATAAGCGTCATATACGTCATCAATAATGGATAACATTGCGAACACTTTTGAGATGATTTTCCTGGCAGCATCATATTGGGGCTCAAAGTAAACCCCCAAAATCCAAAAATATCCTTCCACCACTCTGTCTCTAGCAAAAGGTAGGGTTTTTGGAGTGTCTAATCCTTTCCACCACCTAATGTTTTTAAATAGATAGAGTACAAACGTTGATTCATCCAACATTCTTTAGCAAGAATTTTGATTATAGTAAAAAGTGGGGGAAAAAAAAACCCCAAATACCTGTATACTTCTGCTAACTCTGATCTGTGCATTGATTGTAGTCGATTGAAATCTAACTTAGCTAGTCTCAATATAGTTTTGTTATGATATGTGTCTTTCTCGTACATGGAGATTTGTGCCCTCGCCTCTAATCTTATTCCTTCCCTTTGATATGGCTGTTTCAGTGCATGGCTGATTTTATCAAGAAGGGCTGTTTTACCTTTTACAACATTTGTTGAATTCAAATGCTTGGTAAGATGTGACCGCGCAAAATGAAGGCCCTCATCGAGTATATCTTCACCGTGGACACTGAGATGCGCGGCCTCATAGAACTCCAGCAGCCCTTTGACATCACTGGTGATTGTCTCCTTGAATCTGCCTAGATTATCTTTGAACTTGTAAAAAATATCTGATGATGACAAAATATACTTGTATTATTAAGGTGCGTATGATTTATTTATAGATAGATTTCAGGAATTGGACGAGATTGTGTGCTGGTGCCTGCATTCGCAGCCATCATACATTATGTATTATGATGTGAGACATGTTTTCTGTGATACGAGATATGCTTTTTGTAATGTACATGTATATTCTTAAGGGGTAAAGAATTATATACTTACTACACGAAGCTTTATAGCCATGGTGTCTTAACAGTCGGAAAATTAAAGCATCACTTTGAAGACAATTATTGCTGACCCAATGATCGCCATCATATGATTCGTAAAGACCTTTTAATGCGTGCTCAATTTCGGATTCAAAAAGATATTCCACGCCTAAGCGTTGGATTGAATCAATCAAATGCAGTTGTTGCATCGATATCGTCTTGGTGGTTGGCAAGATCAACGTTCTTATCTCTTTAACAAGCTCTTGAATTACACGAAGCTCACTGTCCTTTTCTGACTGCAAGAAAAATATACCAAAACTCAGGGGCGGAGCCGGACCAAACAAATAGGTGGGGAAAAATTGGTGCATTGGAATTTTTTTGCTCTTAAAGACAATAATGAAAAAAATTTTGATGGTTAAGAAGATTAATGTATAAAATACAACAGTTAATGAAGTTCATATACATTTGTTGTAATTTTTAAAAATATTACGTAAACTATATAAAAAATCAAACCTTAGCACACATTAATTAAAATAAATAATTTGATCTTTTCTTTCTTTTTTTTTTTTTTTTGTTCTCTTTTAAACCAATTGGCTGAAGTAAGGATAAAAAATAAACTTTACAATTTATCGGATAGAATATCACCTTCACTTAACAATCGTTATTCTTATACATGATTTAGAATATCACCTTCACTTAAACTTGAAAATATAAAATGATTTAGAAATAAGATTTGGACACTTACAAGTAATTGTGCTTGTGCAGCAACGTCTGTTCTGCACGGAGCTTTTGGGAACATTTGGTAGCTTTAGCTTTTATTTCAAAACAAAAGCCTCGTTCTGTACACTAGCTTTTGGGAGCTTCTTTTTAAAAGCTACAAGAGGTAGCTTTTTTGGAGCTATCGGAAGCTATTTTTCAAATTTACTTAATTTTTGTCTTCAAATTATAATTTTTGACAGCTACAGCTACTTGTACCGAACACTTATGCAAAAACTGATAGCTACAACTCTCATAGTTCCCAACAACTACAACTCCCTACAGAAGCCCGCAGCTACAACTCGACGTGCAGAACGGAATCATAATAAAAAGTGAAGAGGGAGGCCGGAAGCCCGGAAGTATAGAGTGAGATGGAGAATAGCATATAAGTGAGAAAACATAAAACACAAAAAGAAGGATGAATATAGAGATTAGTAGGGATTTTAATTCTATCTTTTGGAAAATAAAGCTAGACATCTAAGGTAGTAGGATGATTTTTTTAAGATACAAAAAAATCCTCAAATAAATTTTGTATTCATGACAATTAAGATATACTTACAATTTTTTCCTTTTATATAACAAATGATGAATAATTTATTAATACTTAAAGATTTCCCCCCATTTTTTTTCCACAATTAATATATAAACTTTTTTTTGGCATTATAATCTTACTTAATCTCAAACTTTTTTTTCTTTTTTTCTTTTTTCTTTTTGGGGGGTGGGGGGGGGGGGGGGGTCCGAAGATATGCATACCTCAGCCCTGGCAAAGCTCGAATTATTGCATAACAAAGAAATGAAAGCAAAACTTTGATACAACAAATACATTATGCAATATTGAAAGGTTTTAAAGTTTGGTTAATATTACTTGGTAGCGGTCAAAAACATTGACAAGGAAGCGGTCGCCCCACACATTAGGATGGAAGTCTGCTGTTGGACGAGAATCTTCACCCGAATTCGATGCCATGAATGAAGTCGTTGCTTTAGTTTATGTTTAGTGTTTGTGTTTGCATAAGTTAGGGTCAGAGAAGCGCTTCTTATAGTGAGTACTGATATAGTATAAGGGTGTAGGAATCAATTATAGGCATCCGAGGCACAACTTGGAGCAAAAATGTAATGGTTTAATTAAAGGTAATAATAATAATATATTATTATTATTAGTAGTAGTTGGAGGAGAATATTCTTTTGGCGATATGAATAATAATATTATTATTATTAGTAGTAGTTGGAGGAGAATATTCTTTTGGCGATATGATACAAGAACACGTGAATTCCATGCCATGAAGTCGCTTCTTTTGTTTTGGTTGAGTTTGTGAGTGAGACTAATAATAGGCAGCGAGGCGCAAATTGTCCCAAAAATGTAATGTTTCGCAGGACAAATACAATGCACCTATGAGTATTTAGTTTTATAAATTCCCTATTGTTTATTTTTTCCAACTTGGCCACACATGGCCTTTCTTAGGATACACCATTTTTTACTTTTAAAATTATTTATATATTTTGAGTATCTGAGATAGGATCTTTTGATTTGCAAGATTAAGGCATTTTTTTGTTACTTCTGATGATGGTCTTATCCCCTCTTATTATATGTTTTGTTAATAAGATTGCTTCTATCAAACTTATCACCAACATGTTTTGAGTACCCTATTTAATATTGGTTCTATCAAGCTTCATACATTTTTTTTTTTGAGGAGCCATTAAAGGCCTGGAAAGGGTGGTGGGAGCTCATGCCACACAATTACAAAGGGGAATAAAAGGGAGGGATAGGGGGCCGGTGGGGAATCAAACCTCCAACCTTCCGTTGGAAGTCAATGGACTTAACCACTTGGGCTAAGTCCTCATCCCCATCAAACTTCATACATGGATCACCTCTTATTGATAACAACTAAAATAAGTAATAAGAAGTTCATATTGCTAGCACATAAAAGTAATATAAATGTGCAATGATAAATGTTGAGTCATGTGTTTTGACGGAAGTTCAACAGTGATGATTGAACCTTCATGGCAGTGACTACATGTGCTAAATGGATAAAGTTTGAGAGAGCGCTAGTCATATCCAGCCCCAACAGCTCTTTCCTGATCTCGAAAGATTGTATACTAACATTTCTATGCAGGGATTCTTTCCCAAATCAGAAAAAGGAGATTTGTTATCACCTAGTCTAAGCCCAACGACTCTTTCCCAAACTGAAAAGAAATTCAAATCCAATTGTTGAACTCCCCAACAACTCTTTCCCAAACAAGAAAGGGTTTCAAATCTGAGTACTGAGCTTCTGGTTTGACTTCTACATTAATTATCAAACACGATGAAATTCTCGCCTTACATTTTTCATGTCACTCATACCTTAGTAATAAAATTTATTCCTTTCATTTACTTTTTGGCCTTTACTTTCAAAGCATTTACATTTCAAATAGAAATTAGATTACATAGGGATTGCCATCTTTCCGTCCTTTCCAAATGAGAGGTAACAAATTGGCAACTACAGTGGGAGATCACTCTCCAAACACTGAAATTCAATTTCCGAACTATAGGCTACGCAATCGAAAGATCCATAGGAAGAAGGGATTGACAAAAAAGCCAAAGAAAGCATTTAAGAAATCAACGCCGAAGAGAAGTCGATCAAATGACTTCCGAAGGAGAAAATATCAACATCATCTAGGGTACAAAGTCGAGTGTTCCTCTCCAAGAAGTTAGTGCGGAGAGAACCGTAATGGCGCTCGTCGACCCGGCGTCTTCAGCATCACGACCTCCTAATCAAGAGGAATTAGAAAGACTGGTCAGTATTGTTGATACAATCATGACCAGAAAAATGGCTACCTTCATAGACAAAATACTTATCCGCGGGACAAAATACGGTAAATCATGTGACGCCAATTTCTGTGCCCAATTACGGAAAATCAAATATTCAAGGGCAATGGTTTTAACTGTACACTCTTACTTGAGCATTGGCTCCAAGGCCAACAGGATATATTAGATAACTATAACAAATAAAAATAGAATTAGCCAGGTATTAAAAGAGAAAAGATGATATTATAATAAGAAGAAACCTTTCGACAGCGTGAGTGAAGAGTTTGAGTTCTTCGAGTGTACCATGCGCGTCATACATGTCATCAAAAATGGATGTCAATGCAAACACTTTTGATAGAATTTTTGTCGCAAGATGATATTGTGGCTCAAAATAAACTCCCAAAATCCAAAAACAGCCTTCCACAACTCTATCTCTTGCAAACGGTAGCTTGTTTAATGTTTGGAATGTCCAATCCTTTCCACCACCTAACGTTGAAAGAAAACCGACAAAGCAATACTGTGATTTAGCAAGTAATCATACTAATAATTATTTCGATTCTTTTAGGCTTTATAAATGGAATAAGAGCCATAAACATTCTCTATGTATTGATAAAATGATCCATTAAGTTTGCCTTATTTCTTAATTGGTCCCATAAAATATCTATTAGCCTAATCCCATGACCCCTTAATCTCATTTCAGTGCTGACGTGGATAGAGAGAGGATTAGCACGGTCAAACATTTGACCCAACTAATAGGCTGATTTGGCATTGTGGACCGGACCCGGTTGAGGAGTTGGAGCTCCGCAAGTAAAATCCCCAAAATATACGACTTCAAAATCCCCATATTCACTCACCCATCCCCTTGGCTCGAAAGTTACTCTCTCGATTCCCGCAGCTCCATTGTTGTCATGGTCACCAACCCATACCTGACCACTTCAGATCAGCAAAACCCCAACATTCCAGTCCCTTTGATTAAGTGTCTGGCGTATTGACATAAGGGTGTGAACAACGGAGGCCGACGACCACTAAATTGGGAATGGAGCGGCGAAATTGAGGTCGGAGAGCGAGCACGACTACCCACATCAATTAAGAATTTACACAATAATTAACAAAACCAAGCCAACATCATACAATCTATACCTACATTCAAGAATCCCCAAGTTATTGTTGGGTTATCCCACATCGGTTATAATGGTTCCTACCTTATATGGATTGAGAGCAACTCTACCTATCACCAATTGGTTTTAGGTGTGAGTCTCCCATCCATGAATTTCTACATGGTATCAGAGCTATGGTTGCCCGGATTGGGTATATATTTGATCCTGAATTTGGATTTGAATTTGATTTCAAGATGATATCATCTCGAGGGAGGGTGTTGGGTTATCCCACATCGGTTATAATGGTTCCCCATTACTACCTTATATGGATTGAGAGCAACTCTACCTATCACCAATTGGTTTTAGGTGTGAACCTCCCATCCATGAATTTCTACAGTTATTCAGCAATCAAAAATCAACAACCAAAAATAACAAATTAAACAATGATGAACTACAATCCCAAAATTTCAACGAAAAACAAAATCATTAAATCACCATCACAACCACAAATTTCAACGGATAAGAGAAAAGAAGAAGAGAAAAAGGAAGAAGAGATACAACCATCACCATCGTCGTCCAGTGATCAAAGCCGTTGTCGGTCGCGTCGCACAACCGCCCATGGTTCGCGTCTGCTCTCACTAATTGGTCTCGTTCTCCTCAGGACGCCGCTCCCATCTTGCTAGAGCCATCGGCCTCCGCTCGCAATCGTTAGTCGCCTCCGGACGACGAAATAACTTCGGCCTCGCCACGCATTCGTTGCCTCCGGGGGCGATTCTTGTACTGTGCTCCATTCCCTCCGCCTTCTCTTCAATTTAAAGCTGCCTTGTAAAATTTCTCGAAAAATGGTCGGTAAACTTGCTGGAATAACAGTGCTCAAATGGAGGAAAGGGGGATGAGGAAACGGAGGAGAGAGAATGAGATAAGTGTTTTAGGGTTGACAAGTGGTGGGTCAAATGTATTAGTTGGGCCAAAAGCCCATATATCCAGTCCACAATGCTAGCTAAATCAGCCTATTAGTTGGGTCAAAGGTATAGCCTAAGCGGTTAAGTCCCTTGACTTCCAACGGAAGGTTGGAAGTTCGATTCCCACCGGCCCCCTATCCCTCCCTTTATTTCCCCTTTGTAATTGTGTGGTATGAGCTCCCACCACCCCTTTCCAGGCCTTCAATGGCTCATCAAAAAAAAAAAAATGTATTTATTTAACTGTGCTAATCCTCTATCCACGTCAGTTCTGAAATGAAATTAAGGAGTTATGGGATTAAATTGGCAAAATTAGCATATATGGAGGTTTGTTTAGGCTAATAGATATTTTATGGGACCAATTAAGAAACGAGTCAAACTTAATGGATCAATTGGGTTATTATTCCTAATACTATACATGTACGGTAAGAGCTACTTGTAGCGATAGATACTGGCTAGTGGTGTTTATGTACTGTCTTGTGGTCGTCAAGGAATAAGGACAAATCAACTAGTAGTAGTAATATTTTGAAAACTTTTTAGGAGATCACTTAGTCTAAAATTGATTAGGGCTATTGGGCTAGTAGCATGCTTAATTTTGGAACGGATAGTCATCAAGAGACAAATATATATTGTTATTATGATTAACTTGTTTCATTCGTCTAAGTCACATTTTGAGGTTTTATATTCTTCTCTCTTAAGATCATAAAGTATCATAACATCCTCTTCGCACTCTAACATCTGTAACTCCTTAATTGGCGGCACAACAAAAAGATAAGGTGTTACCATTAATGTTTCCGCTTTTTATTGAAGCCTAATCCCACAAATTAAACCAACACGAACTTTTTCTAATGCACTCAGGCATGCCTTTTAAGACTTCACAGGAGGACATGCATGACCCACCTAAAATTACTTCAATACGCATTTAATTTTTGAAGTTCTCATATAATGACTACCAATAAAGAAATGTATGTTATTAGTATATATAGCTTATTAACCCCCTTTTTTTTAAGCCTTATTACTTGCATGGCAACAAGTACTCCTAACATTTATCTTTATATAGGATATGAAGCACATAGCACATATTTATCTTACAGAAGTCATAATTCCGAGCACCAAACAGATATTCTTACATTTAAATCCAACAAACACGATATATTTATCTCACAAAAGTCATAATTCCGAGCACCAAACAGCAGATGCCTCGCTTATTCTTACATTCAAATCCAACACATATCACATATTTATCTCACAAGTGTCATAACTCCGAGCACAAAACAGCGGATGCCTCGCTTATTCTTACAACATTCAAATCCAACACAAATAAACAAGTAGTGATATATAGACGACACAAAGCATGCATGGTAGCTGCGATCTGCAGATGATCAGGTGGTGTGATGGTCTTCGACGTCTTTGGTGATATTAGCGGCCAACTCCAAAATGGAAATGGGATCAGGAACATCATCTCTTATCTTCTCGTACTCAACCGTGTATGTCACGACATGATAATCCCCGTTTGTGTCCACATGAATAGTCGTAATGTATTCCTTGTACAGATCCATCATGTCTCCCTCTACACCCTTGAGCCTCACCAACTTTTTTTCCTCATCTATTGCTTCAATCACAACTTTGATTGATTTCTTCTTCCCCTCTACACATATGTTACACAAAATTAAACCCTAAATATGTATATATATATATATATGTAGTGCATATATGAATTATCTTTGATTGAATTAAAGCATGCAAGAAACAAAATAAAAGTACCGGTAGAGAATTCCCAGACGAGGACACCCAAATTGTCCTTGGTGGACATCGCAGCTGTGGATGTTGTTAGGTGAAATGTTGGCAACATGATGTGGCTTTTCTTTGAACAGATCATGGAAAACGTCTCCATGGCACTTGATTTCTTTCTCCAAAATCAGCTTGCCTTTCAAATCCATCTCTGCTCTTTTAATTTGCTATTCATAAATTCATACACTGATTGCGGGAATATATACGATGATATTCAAGCTAAGGCCTGTGTTTTATTTATAGGTCTAATAGCATACAAACCCCATACCGTTATTTTATCATTTTACCATTTATACCCAGTATTGATATTTTCTTTATATTTTTCTACTTATTATTATTATGGGAAAATTACCCATTTGGTCCGATAATATTGAAAAATTTTCCGAACAGCTCAAAAAAGTTCGAATTATATGAACACGTCCATTAAACACTCTAATCATTGCCGAATCCGTCCATGAACCCGGTTTTTTTACAAATTATTGCCGAACCCGTCCATAGGAATCTCTGAAAGACTTGCTCCAGCCCCAACGACTCTTTTCCTAATCTGAGGAGATTATTCACTAACGTTTATTTTACAGGACTCCTCCTTCAGATTAGTGAAATAGAGTTTGATTGTGTGAGTAATGGTTACTGTCAGAATCCAACGGCTAGTTGCAGGTTACCGTTCCAGTTTTGAGCTTCTTGGTTAAAAGAGGATTTCTGAGTATTGGAAGCTAACTTCTCACTCTTACAATCTGGGAAACACTGTGAAATTCTTACAAGCTCACGGAATCACTTTGTGAGAAGCTTGATTGATTTGCAGCCCCCTGTTCACTGTATCTATCTGTTGCTGCTAAATCGACAAGTCTTGGACTCTTCTCTGTTTGTCTGCAAGTTGTAAACTCACTTGAAGAGATCGTCCAAAGGCTTTGAAGGAGACAAGCTTACATCGTTCATATCATCTTGTTCCAGAGAAGTGATTCACAGACCTCTTCAGGTGAAACTCAAGGCAGGAGCTTTGGGGAGTTGAAATAGGTGGGAAACCTATACCAGGACTTGGGAGAGCTTCTGGTTCCAACAACTATCCGCCTGGAGATTAGGGTGAATTCATTCTCTTTATTTTGCTAGTGTGTGTGGTTGTATACCATCTTGAAACACATAGTAAAATAACCTCCTGGATTGGTATCCCCCAGACGTAGGCCGAAGGCCGAACTGGGTCAACAACTCCTTGTGTCTCATTTATTCTTTATGCTTGTTGATTATTCGTTCGTTATTCCGCTGTGCATGTTTTTCCTGTAAAACACTGGTGTGTTTGATTTGTGTGTTCATTGTGTTAGATTGAATTCAGTCTATTGAACTCTTGCATAAAGAATACATCTTGCTGGATCTGTGGACCTAACAATCATAACCAGAAAAATGGCTACCTTCATAGACAAATCGACAATAGGTACATACTTACCCGCGGGACAAAATACAGCCAATCCTGTGATGCCTATTTATCATGTGCTGAATTAGGGAAAACCATATGTTCATGGGCAAGGGTTTTAACTGTACACTCTTGCTTGAACATTGGCTCCAACGCCTATAAGAACAGGATCCACAATCCGATACCCAAGAATTAGGAGTCGCCATGACATCTTCAGTGTACGCGGTCTCTAAGATCACCCAACCAACTGGAGAAATAGGAAGAAACAGGAGCATGGCATCCCGCGAACCGAGCAAATGATGCTCGGGGGTACCAATTCCACCGTTATCTGGAGGCATGCAGGAAATGAATTTCAACCCTTTACCTCGCCAACAAAAGATTCAAGGAGCAAACACCCATGGTGAATATACGTTACTGCCACATGAAAAATTCCACATTTAATTAACTAATAAATCTCAACAAAAGAAAAATCGTAACATTTCTTTTTATATTAAATATTAATAATCTATATTTATTTGAAATCTTCAAAATATACATATTTCAAATAGGATTTGTTATTATATTTGAGGTTAATTTTTTGACGTAGCAGGGTGTTAAAAGAAAAAAAATATGATATTGTAATAAGTGACCTTTCGACAGCGTGAGTGAAGAGTTTGATTTCTTCAAGTGTACCATACGCGTCATACATGCCATCAAAAATGGATGTCAATGCAAACACTTTTGATAGAATTTTTCTCGCAAGATGATATTGTGGCTCAAAATAAACTCCCAAAATCCAAAAATAGCCTTCCACAACTCTATCTCTTGCAAACGGTAGCTTGTTTGGAATGTCCAATCCTTTCCACCACCTAATGCTGAATGAAAACCGACAAAGCAATACTGTGATTTAGCAAGTAATCATACTAATAATTATTTTTCGTTTTGTTTGCATTCACTGCATGAAATCATCTGTCCCAAAATTCCGATTCTTTTCAGGCTTTATAAATGGAATAACCATAAACGTTGTCTATGTATTGATAACAATCAATTTCATCCTTTAATTTCGCTAATTAACAAAACAATCCGGTAACTATCAATTAATATTGTGGCCAATTTCGTCCGCGGGCCATTTCAGCAAATTGTTTTTAGGTCCATGAACTTTTATGTTATTAGTTTTTACCCCAGAAAATGTTGACTTTGTACAGTTTAGTCCGGAAAATAATTGAATTGTAAAGTGACATGAAATTGTTGAAGTAATAAACTTAATTTTATAATAGATGATTCTAGAGAAGTTGAGATTATGGATAAAGAAAGATGTAGAACCATGTGGATGTAAGAAAAATCTAGAAACAAACATGTGATCAAATAATAAGTATTATCTAGATTTATTAGGAAGGAACTAGTGTAGAATTCTCTAGAATAATAGAGATTATACCATGAAGTAATATAAATAGGTGGATCATGTATCATTTTGCAATAACACAACAAGAAGAACAAGTGAGTTGAGTTGTAATAAAACTTTCTCAAGCATTCTTCTCTTCTTTCATATTAACACTTAGCCTCTAACCTCTCAAATATAAAACCATACGTCCACAAATATTTACACACCAAAATATCCCTTCCTCCATATTTTATCCTCCAACAAAGTGGTATCAAAGCCATAAGGTCCTCCTCCTGTGAAAGATGGCTAACAACCTACAATCTTTCCAAGTCCCTTTACTTAATAAGATCAACTTTGATAATTGGAGTATCAAGATGAAGGCACTTTTAGGTGCTCATGATGTTTGGGAGATTGTAGAGAGTGGTTACGAACAACCACAAGATGAGGCATCACTATCCCAACAACAAAAGGATCGGCTACGAGATGTAAAGAAGAGGGACAAGAAGGCTCTCTATCTCATCTACCAAGCATTGGGAGAAGATGATTTTGAGAAGATCTCAAGTGCAACCACCGCTAAGGAAGCATGGGAGAAGCTTCAAGTATCATGCAAAGGAGCCGATCAAGTTAAGAAGGTACGCCTCCAAACTTTGCGTGGTGAATTTGAGTCCCTACAAATGAAAGAGTCCGAGTCCGTTTCGGATTATTTTACTAGAGTTTTGACGGTATCAAACCAAATGAAAAGAAATGGTGAAAAATTGGAGGATGTTAGAATAATGGAAAAGATATTGCGTTCACTAACTCCCAAATTTGAGCATATTGTGGTGACTATTGAAGAAACTAAAAATTTGGAGGAGATGACTATTGATCTCTTGATGGGGTCACTACAAGCATATGAAGAAAAACATAAAAGAAAGCAAGACATAGTTGAGCAATTATTAAAATTGCAAGTGAGGGCAAAAGAGAATGATGAAGGCCCAAGTGATGATCGTTTTGGGAGAGGTCGTGGACAAAGTCGAGAACGTGGACGTGGACGAGGAAGAGGACGAGGACAAGCAAGAGGGGGCTATGCAAATAGTGGAGAAAGAAAAGAATTTGGTCATGGAAGGAGTAACCCGAAGTCGAGGTATGATAAATCTTCTATAAAATGCTATAATTGTAATAGATTTGGGCATTATGCTTCCGAGTGTTGGAAAGAAAAACAAAAGGTTCAAGAGAAGGCCAACTTCGTTGAGAGCAAGAAGGAAGAAAATGCAAGTGTGCTCTTGGCATACAAAGGAGAAAATGAAAGGCAAGATGATACTTGGTACCTCGATACGGGAGCAAGCAACCACATGTGCGGCAAAAGGAGCATGTTCGTGGAGTTGGATGAATCGGTAAGTGGCAATGTCTCCTTTGGTGATGAATCAAAAATTCCAGTTCAAGGAAAAGGAAAAATTTTGATTCGCTTAAAAAATGGTGGTCATGATTTCATCTCGAATGTCTATTATGTGCCCAACATGAAAAATAATATATTGAGTTTGGGACAACTCTTAGAGAAAGGTTATGATATTCACTTGAAGGATTATTCAATAAGAGATAAGGAAAATAATTTGATAGTGAAGGTGCCAATGTCGAAGAATAGGATGTTTCTACTAAATATTCGGAATGATGTAGCAAAATGCCTTAAAGCTTGCGTTAAGGATAAGTCTTGGTTATGGCATCTACGGTTTGGGCACTTAAATTTTGGAGGATTAGAGTTGTTATCAAGGATGGAAATGGTAAGAGGATTACCATCCATCAAGCATCCCGACCAACTATGCGAAGGATGTATACTTGGGAAGCAAGCTAGAAGGCCATTCCCAAAGGAGTCAACCTCGCGAGCTAAAAAGCCGTTGGAGTTAATCCACGCCGATGTTTGTGGACCGATCAAGCCAAGTTCTCTAGGTAACAACAATTATTTCCTGCTCTTCATTGATGATTTCTCTAGAAAAACATGGGTGTATTTCTTGAAGCATAAATCAGAAGTATTTGAAGCCTTCAAGAAATTTAAAGCTGCCGTTGAAAATGAGAGCGGACTAGAAATCAAATCCATGAGAACCGACCGAGGTGGTGAATTCACATCCAATGAGTTCATGGCGTATTGTGAAGCAAACGGGATCCGGAGGCCTCTCACTGTTCCAAGATCTCCTCAACAAAATGGTGTAGCAGAGAGGAAGAATAGAACCATAGTGGAGATGGCGCGCAGCATGTTGAAGACGAAGAATCTTCCAAAAGAATTTTGGGCAGAAGCAGTGGCATGCGCGGTGTACCTATCCAATCGATCTCCAACTCGAAGTGTATGGGGAAAGACTCCACAAGAAGCATGGAGTGGGAGAAAGCCCGGAATCGCTCATCTAAGAGTATTCGGGAGCAAAGCATATGCTCACGTGGCAGACGAGACAAGAAGAAAGCTCGACGACAAGAGTCAGCCATACATATTCATCGGGTATGACTCTAACTCTAAAGGCTACAAGTTATTTAATCCTGATACAAAGAAAACTGTCATAAGTCGAGATGTGGAGTTTGATGAGGAAGGAGCATGGGATTTTGGATCCAACATCAATAATTACAATTTCATTATTCCACAACTCGGAGACCAAGAAGAAGTTGAGCAAGTAGAAGAAGTTCAGGAAGAGCCAGTGACTCCACCTGCTTCACCAACGCAAGAAGCTGAAGACTCGCCACCATCGTTTTTGAATGAGAGAACTACATCACGAGTGAGGAGCCTCAATGAGATCTATGATGACACTGAAAGGTTAGAAGATCTCACACTTTTCTGCTTATTTGCTGATTGTGAACCATTAACCTTTGATGAGGCAGCACAAAGCAAAAAGTGGAGAAAGGCAATGGATGAGGAGATCAAATCCATAGAGAAGAATAATACATGGGAGCTAGCAACATTGCCAAGAAATCACAAAGCAATTGGAGTCAAATGGGTGTTTAAGGCAAAAAAGAACTCTAAGGGAGAAATTGAGAGATACAAAGCAAGGCTCGTTGCTAAAGGATATAGTCAAAGAGCCGGAATTGACTATGATGAGGTATTTGCTCCCGTGGCTCGCCTTGAAACTATAAGACTAATAATTTCTCTTGCAGCCCAGAATAGATGGAAAATCTACCAGATGGATGTCAAGTCAGCCTTTTTGAATGGAGTGATTGACAAAGAGATCTACATCAAGCAGCCACCAGGCTATGAGGTGAAAGGGCAAGAAGACAAAGTCTTGAAGTTGAAAAAAGCTCTATACGGGTTAAAGCAAGCACCAAGGGCATGGAACAGCAGAATTGACAAGTATTTGGAGGATAATGGTTTCACAAAATGCCCACATGAGCATGCCCTTTACGTCAAAGTTAAAGGTGATGATATCTTAATTGTTTGTTTGTATGTAGACGATCTTATCTTCACCGGAAACAACCCAAAGTTGTTTGAAGAATTCAAGAAGGCTATGACCAAAGAATTTGATATGACTGACATCGGGCTGATGGCGTACTACCTCGGTGTGGAGGTTAAGCAACTTGAGCATGGAGTCTTCCTTGCACAAGAAGGCTATACGAAGGAGATTCTTAAGAAGTTCAAGATGGAGAACTGCAAGCCAACAAACACTCCAATGGTCAGTGGAAATAAATTATCCAAGCATGATGAAGGAGAAAAGATAGATCCAACAATGTTCAAGAGCTTGGTTGGAAGCTTAAGGTACTTAACCTGCACAAGGCCAGATATTCTATATGCTACAGGGTTTGTGAGTCGCTTTATGGAGAATCCAACCACTACACACTTGAAGGCAGCAAAAAGAATTCTCAGATATCTCAAAGGTACACTCAACTATGGCCTACTTTATTCAAGTACTAATAATTATCAGCTTGTTGGCTATAGTGATAGCGATTGGGCTGGAGACAATGATGATCGAAAGAGTACAAGTGGGTTCGTATTCTTCATGGGAGGTACTGCATTCACTTGGATGTCAAAGAAGCAACCAATTGTGACATTATCTACGTGTGAAGCTGAGTATGTAGCTGCCACTTCGAGTGTTTGTCATGCTATCTGGCTAAGGAGTTTATTAAAAGAGCTTGGATGGCCACAAGAGGAGCCCACAAGGATTTATGTGGACAATAAGTCAGCGATTGCATTAGCAAAGAATCCAGTATTTCATAATCGGAGTAAGCACATTGACACTCGGTTCCACTACATTAGAGACTGCATTGCGAAGAAAGAA
Organism: Hygrophila difformis; assembly: GCA_030278955.1. Classification (NCBI taxonomy): domain Eukaryota; kingdom Viridiplantae; phylum Streptophyta; class Magnoliopsida; order Lamiales; family Acanthaceae; genus Hygrophila; species Hygrophila difformis. Next base: position 6,712,487 of record JAOANR010000004.1, on the reverse strand, counting down.
GTCCAAGTGGAGCATGTGAAGTCACAAGATCAAGTCGCCGACATTTTCACTAAACCCCTCAAGTATGAAGTGTTCGCAAGACTCAGAAGCTCGCTTGGAATGCAAAATTAAGTTTAAGAGGGGGTGTTGAAGTAATAAACTTAATTTTATAATAGATGATTCTAGAGAAGTTGAGATTATGGATAAAGAAAGATGTAGAACCATGTGGATGTAAGAAAAATCTAGAAACAAACATGTGATCAAATAATAAGTATTATCTAGATTTATTAGGAAGGAACTAGTGTAGAATTCTCTAGAATAATAGAGATTATACCATGAAGTAGTATAAATAGGTGGATCATGTATCATTTTGCAATAACACAACAAGAAGAACAAGTGAGTTGAGTTGTAATAAAACTTTCTCAAGCATCCTTCTCTTCTTTCAAACCTTTCAAGTTCCATATTAACACTTAGCCTCTAACCTCTCAAATATAAAACCATACGTCCACAAATATTTACACACCAAAATATCCCTTCCTCCATATTTTATCCTCCAACAGAAATGACAGCATTGTTGGAAAGTTGGGTTGATTTAATTTTGATTTTGGATCCGGGAAAAAGAAACAGTGAAAGTCTTTTTTTTTGGGTTCCCCGTTAAGGATCGGGAAAATTATGGATCCGTTTGGATACCTAACAATAAAGTCCTCGACGAGGAACATGCTAATTTTGGGGATATCAATCTTTGTCTCGAAATCAGCCCATTACAATTTCTATGCCTTAGACCAAAATTAAAGTAATTTTCTATTAACAATTTTTTAGCCAAATCCATTAATAAATACCAACGTTACAACATAAATTGAACAAAAAAAATTACCCTAAGTTTTAAAAGACTCGATTTACCCCAAACTTAATTTTACTTAAAATCAAACTTTATATGCGACATTATATGTCAATGATTTGGTTATAGTTTTTTTGTAGCACTAACAACCATCTATCACAAAATACCCCCTCTCAACATGCCTGCATGTTTCTTTGTGGCACCAAGCCAACCATCTATCACAAAACACCCTCCTCTCAACATGCGTGCAGGTACAGACCATGTGATGGTCTATACGGTATCTTATTTGGCAGTAGTATCTTAATTGGACCCAACTTAAAAAATACATTGAATGTGGTTTGGTTCGATCCTCACATGTCTCTTCTAGATTACGTAGAGAGTTGAGCATTATATATTGAAAATTATTAGAAACGGTCCTCATATTTTTGAAGTACTTGACACACAAAACACATACAAGATATTGCTTCCCGGCCATAACCACTAGGGAACATTCTTATTTCTGGCCAGTATATATTGAGACAACATAAACTTCGGCATGCATACATATTTATTCAAGAGGGATTGGCTCATCTAAAAGTTGCTTGATGTAGCTTTTCAATTCAGGGGTGACATGAGTGTAAGCGTCCCCTTCTCTGTAAATAGCTTCATGCAATCGAATAAAATTGAGGACGCGCATAATCACCGCGGTTGGGACCTCCCTTGGTCGTAGGAGACACTCGTTCATGTCCTTCCATCTTCCCTCCATTTCTTTCTTCAGTTCCTTAATCGCCTCCTTTTTGGTGACATTGTGGTCCTTCATGTAGCAATCAACCGCGGAAACAATATGCTTTCTCTTTTGCTCAAACTACGTGCACGCCAAAAATGAATTAATAGGAAAAAGGAAATTAGGGTAATGTTACCTTGTTGCAAAAGAATGATACTAGGGTATCAAAAATGAGGTAATCTTACTTCATGCCCCATGATATCATTTTTAAGCCTGGAAATGGCACACCCACTTTTTATCATTAAAGGGTATTCAAGTGCCCATTGGAAGTGTTCTTTGGAAGCAACACTTCCCATGCCAAGGTATGATGTTATTACAAGAGGATGAATCCCACATGTTCGCATTCCAAGGTCTATATACTCCATGAATGTGGGCTTGTATTCATTTTCCCTCCATGTGGCCTCCTCATAGTAAGCTCGCACCGCAATCTTCATCTATATAAAAATTTACAATGTGTACGAATGTTCATTGTCTTTCATAAATATGGATAATAGCATTGTCATATGAGCATTCAAATCTAAAATGATTAACTTTTTATGATCGTATATACTGTTGAATCTAGAGTTAAGAGTAAGATATCTTAGCTTACCGCTTCTTTAGAATAATAAATACGGTAATTTTTTCCTTCCTTAATCATCTCATCCGCGATCTGTTCGTAGAGTTGTAGCAGAGCTTTGTATACAATCTGCATGTACTCTGGAAGCCCAGCCATGCATTCATAGCTCCACCTATAAACATAATTCGGTCAAAATTAAAGAATTATAGCTACAGTTTTCTTTTTGATGACTTTCTTTTTCGCACTAATTATATTGAAAGAAACCTTTCGACTGCGTCTGTGAAGAGTCTGAGTTCTTGGAGGGTACCATAAGCGTCATATACGTCATCAATAATGGATAACATTGCGAACACTTTTGAGATGATTTTCCTGGCAGCATCATATTGGGGCTCAAAGTAAACCCCCAAAATCCAGAAATATCCTTCCACCACTCTGTCTCTAGCAAAAGGTAGCGTTTTTGGAGTGTCTAATCCTTTCCACCACCTAATGTATTTAAATAGATGGAGTACAAACGTTGATTCATCCAACATTCTTTAGCAAGAATTTTGATTACAGTAAAAATTGGGGGAAAAAAAACCCCAAATACCTGTATACTTCTGCTAACTCTGATCTGTGCATTGATTGTAGTCGATTGAAATCTAACTTAGCTAGTCTCAATATAGTTTTGTTATGATATGTGTCTTTCTCGTACATGGAGATTTGTGCCCTTGCCTCTAGTCTTGTTCCTTCCCTTTGATATGGTTGTTTCAGTGCATGGCTGATTTTCTCAGCAAGGGCTGTGTTATCTTTTACTACATTTGTTGAATTCAAATGCTTGGTAAGATGTGACCGCGCAAAATGAAGGCCCTCATCGAGTATATCTTCACCGTGCACACTGAGATGCGCGGCCTCATAGAATTCCAGCAGCCCTTTCACATCACTGGTGATTGACTCCTTGAATCTGCCAAGATCTTCGTCTTTGAACTTGTCAAAAATATCTGATGAAGACAAAATATATATTAAGGTATGTATGATTTATATATAGGAAGGGGTTAGTGTGCAGGTGGTTGCACATGCATGTGCAGCCACCATGTGTATGATGTGGGAGTTGTGTTGTGTGATATATAAAATGGTGTATTTTGTGTGTTGTGAGAGATGTGTTGTGTGATGCAAAAAATGTGATGCTCAGATATGTGTTTTGTGATGCGAGATGCATTTTTTGTGATGTCTGCACCTAAAGGCTTTTGAAGGGGCTGTACCATAACTGGATTGTTATATATAGATAGATTTATCTTGCAGTACTTACTACAAGAAGCTTTGTAGCCATGTTGTCTTAAAAGTCGGAAAATTAAAGCATCACTTTGTAGACAGTTATCGCTGACCCAGTGATCGCCATCATATGATTCGTAAAGACCATTTAATGCTTGCTCAATTTCGGATTCAAAAAGATATTCCATGCCTAAGCGTTGGATTGAATCAATCAAATGCAATTGTTGCAGAGATATCTTGGTTTTTGGCAGGATCAACATTCTTATCTCTTTAACAAGCTCTTGAATTACACGAAGCTCATTGTCCTTTTCTGACTACAAGGAAATATATCAAAACTCGAATTATTCTATAACAAAGAAATGGAAACAAAACTTTGATACTGCAATTCCATTATGAGATATTGAAAGTTTTTAAAGTGTTGTTATTACTTGGGAACGGTCAAAAACATTGACAAGGAAGCGGTCTCCCCACACATTAGGATGGAAGTCTGCTGTTGGACGAGAAACCTCTACAAGCACACCTGAACTCGATGCCATGAATGAAGTTGCTTTTGTTTATGGTTGTGATTTGTTAGTGTTTGTGTTTGCATTAGTTAGGGTCAGAGAAGTGCTTCTTATAGTGATTGACAAGGTAGGGACTAATAGGCAGAGGCACAAATTGGACCAAATTGATACTTATTGCTAAGGGTGTAGGGATGGGAAAAAAAAAAACCCATTTAGTCTAATAAGTTTTTTCAATTTCCAAAAGCATCCCATAAATATCGAATTAGACGAACCCGTCCTGAACCAGTTTTTTCGCTAATTTTCACTGAACCAGTCCTGTAACTATCCTAATGGAGGGATGGGTTCGGCGATGATTAGGATAGTTATGGGACGGGTTCGACGATGATTAGCAAAAAAACCGAATTCATAGACGGGTTGGGCGAAAAATATGGTAGTTATTGGACAGATTCGTCTAATTTGATATTTTTGGGACTGTTTCGAAAATTTTTTAAAATTATGGGACGATATGAGTTTTTTTTTTTTCGGTGTAGGGATCATAGGCAGAGGCGCAAGTTGGCCCAGAAATGTAATGGTTCTCAGGAAAAAAACAATAATGCACCTATGAGTTTAGTTTAATCAATAGCACTGCTTCTTATTGTATATATCGAAGGTTTTAAATGTCGGATTTGGTGTCGATACAGAACATGTATTAAAGATATTTAAAATTTGGTTTGAAATTTCGAAGATATTTTGATTTCGAGTTTGAAGATATCATGGAAATTAGAAAAAAAAAAGTTTGAAATTTTAGTTATTTCTTTCTAAAATTATTTTAGATTATTTTAAAGTAAAGAAAATGATGTATAGTTAATATAAAAAATGAATAAATTATCTATATAATAAATCCTGAATACTTTTTGGCATGTTCAGACTGTATTGCCCTTATTAAATATACTTCATCATTTTTTAATTTTAAGGATTAAATAGTTATTATGCCCTAGGTTTCCACGTAGGCGCTGATTAATCATCCAGAAAAATACAGTAATTTGCACGTCACCGCTGAATCATCATCCTTGCCACATCATCAACCTTTTAAATCTTTTATTTAGATAATAAATCTATTTATTAGTATATGAAAATATTGAGAAATCTTTTCATATATTTTAAAAAGATATATATAGGAAACAAATTATAATATATTTGATGTTTATGACAAATTTAGTAAAACCAATATTATAAATTATTTAATTGAATATTTATATTTTCAAATATTTATATTCATTATATGTAAGTATGAGCCTAAAATATTATTCTCAATCAATAGAATAAATAAAAAAATTTAATCAATATAATAAATACTGAAAACTTTTTGGCATATGCAGACCCTTTTCAAAATAACTCAATCTTTTTAATTTTAAGGGTTGATTAAGAGCACCGATGATACCAACAAATCCTTCTTGCTGTAATAGGACTTCTTGAAAATAATTTATAGGCACAAAATATCTCTAACTACTACCAATCAAAATCAAGACCATAAAATGGTCAAGTTTTCCATAAAACAATCAAATTCAAAACTTCATTTCTAATTTAATTTTTTTTAGGAAAATATTATTTTCAGCCTATTATTGGTATAACCCATTAAATTCCACCATGGCTACTGCTTTACCGAACTAACTTATTACTATAATTGTTAGTAATAATCAACAAAATGCTTCTTCACTAATCTTATATTCAATTATTTACAACATAATTCTAACTTGCATAAATATTTCGAAAAATGACAAATTATTTGGAGTATGATACTTTTGAAACCACTCAATAACAAGTACTCCCTGGGGTTGGGGACTTACCATAGCGCTCAAGTCCTCCTTCTCCCAACCATAGATTATGGTTGGGAGTTCGATCCTCACCCAGCCCCTATCCCCCACCCCCTCTTTATCCCCCTTTGTAATTTGTGTGGTTTGGTCTCCCATACACCTTTGACGACACATGAGTGCCACTGTTTACCAAAAAAAAAATAACAAGTACTCCCTATGTCTCATTTGAAATGTCCGAAAAAATTCAGGAAACACAGTCCAATGCATTAATCTAATAATTAATATCTTAAAATATAGAAAAAAATTATAAAAAATAAATATTCTAAAACTATGTTAAAGGACAAATCCAACAAGATCTTAATTGATTACATTTTCCAATATAACTGCAATAAAAGTTTAGGTCAAACATATATAATGAACAATGTAAAAAGTCCAAATGAGACATCTGAAATGAGACAGATGGAGTATAATTTAAGAATCACCATGAGTTATTCGTATATGAGATAATTACATCATGTTAAGAAATAAATAATTCAAATGCACTAACATGTTATTACTGGATGACAAGGTGATTGTATACGCCTTTATATGATGACTTTATATGTATGTATTTGAGAACTCATTTAAATAATGACAAATGTACGTAATTAGAAATTTTTCCACAAACTTTACGTCGAGGAAGTAATGAGATACACAAAATGTAACAACCAAATATTGTTAAAAAATTATACAAAAGATGTGCCAATTGAAGATGAGTAAACTATGGTAAATATAATGCGCCAGATAAGGATATTGATACTACAATTATTGTAATTGTATTCCGTTGCAGACCTACTTAGTATAAATGTACCAATATTTGTAGAAAATAATTCATATGAATCATGATATAATTTTTTTTTGAGGGAAAATAACCAAGTTTATTAACCCAAACAACCTGTCCAAACATCCAAATACAAGCAACTTGCAACTTTGGTCCTTGAGAGACCCAATACAAGGAACTACTACCCAACCTCCATCTAAATTCAAAACTCAACCACAGCATTACCTACAAACAAGATCGAAAATGAGTTCATCCAACTATCCACAATCACTACCAGGTGAACAATTATCGAGAAAGCAGAAGCAAAGCCCTCAATCGCAGTTTATTTGATATAATAATATATAGCTCTTGAACTCATATTGTCACAAAAATTTGTTCTCGATTGTTTATTTGATGCTTTGTATTTTTTTTCAAAAAATTTAATAGGAGTCACGTGTTTAAAATGACGGAGTGATCTGCTTCTACATAAATTACTATAGCTATTTTATGGATGAAATGAGACGGAGATATTGAATTTCTTTATATTTATATATACAATATGAATTATGAAAATTTTCACTATAGCAACTAGTTAGTCAATATCTATTTGTTTTGTTAATTAAATTAATAAATTTTTGATTATCTATTTTATAAATGAAAAAAAATCGCCCGTGCGCAGCGGGCGGGTTAAAAATCTAGTATGTAATTAAAGAATAATTTTGGTTGACGAACATAGTTGATAGAAACTCAAACAAACAATGAACTGAAATAATAATTTAACTCTATTTTTATTTTTGTGAACAACCTATATGTAACACCCCGGTTTTGGTAACCCAGGCCGGGAAGTCACCGCCACACCTCGCTAGCAAGACACGACTTCTTCGAGCTTGCTAAAGAGATACAAGGCTATGGTTTTTCAGAAAATAAATTTGAACAAGCCCATAAATAATATAAATTTAAAATACTAAAACTATTCACATGTAATATTTAATTATATAGCAGCGGAAATGTAAATAGGGCCAACATGGCCAAAACAACGGGTTAACAGGCCCGTAATGCACGTCATATAAAATAATAAATTAAATATTTCCACAAAATTCCCATGCATGCTCATGCTCATGCGTAATCCTCATACTCTGAAAAAAAAAAAAGGAAACAACGGTTTTGTCAGTATAAACATATTGAGTAAGTTAACCCCTAGCATACAACAATGGGGTTTCAAAGCCTTTAATTATTTAAGAAAAACGAATTACCTTCAGTAAGTTGGTCTACACTATATAAGTTAATCCGGCTAACTAATAACATTTAAATGCATATTAAAAAGGCAGGGATTCCACAAGAGACATAACTATGACATAACAAGGTAAGTAAATAAATCGACATAAATTTAAAAGCACAATTTAATAAGAATTTAATTTAAGTCTTTTAAATTCCTCGTTTTATTCTTTTACAGATCACGTTTCGCTAGGGCTCTTATGTCCGCCAGCCTTACGCTTGGGCTCTTATGTCCACAAGCCTCACGTTCAATAATCCACTAGGGCTCTTACGTACGCCAGCCTTACGCTTGGGCTCTTATGTCCACAAGCCACATGATCAATATTTCACTAGGGCTCTTACGTCCTCTAGTCATACGCTTGGGCTCTTATGTCCACAAGCCACATAATTAATATTTCACAAATTTCACAAAATATGATTTCCATATGTCGTTGTTCGCGCCTTTTCCATTTAAAAATTCATTTCAAGGTCAATTGATTTGAAAATTTCACAGTAGCTCAAGAATGTCTCAACGAACAAGTTTTGTGTTTTAAGTTTTTCAAATCGAAGTAAGGAAACAAGTCAAAAATGTAGATTTCTACCAAAACCCTAAGCTGTCAAGATTCAGATTGTAACAGTGATCAAAGATTCGAGTTTTGACTCATCAGACGAACACCAATATTTATGAAATTTTCCAGACATGTTCATGACCTATTGATATATAGTTTTCATGTTTATCACAACTTCTAAGTCGACCTAGATCTAATGTCAAAATAGCCAACAAGTTCGGAAATCAAATCTGTCAATGTTCTAAGTTCGAAAAATGCGCAGAGATGGCCGGATTCAGTTTTCGGGCACCAAACCTTAACTAAAAATTATGAAATTTTAAAGAGTGTAGATCTATGTCTTAGGAACACTTTTTCAGTTTTAAGTTTTTCCGTTTGAGCAACGTAATTGGTCCGAAAAATTCATTTAAAGATGCTGCGCACGTGTAGATTCTTCTTGACAGGTTTTTATTCGGTTCTTTCATTAGATCTTATGTTCGGGTTGAATTTTAGCCACCAAAACCGCATGTAAGAGTTAACTTACTAGGATTTGGATCTACGGCTCTTCAATTTCGATGTCGTGGTTTCCGGGATCGTCGTTTGTGTCCTAAATCCTTCGTACTCCTCCTTCTCGTTCCGATTCGCGGTTTAGAAAAAGAAAATCCACCAAGTTAGATTCTCACTTGAATTTTCGTATGAAACGTTGACTAACGTCTTACCTCACCACCCACCTACACTTGGAAGATGATGAATTCGTCCAAAGAGCGTCCTCCCTCGCTGTCCTTGCTTCCGACGTCATTGGGCTTCGGTTTTCGGGTTATTCTTCGGGTTTAAATCCTGTTCTTAAATTAATTTGGATCTCAAATTAATTTCGTGTTCGAAATCTTGAGTCCATCGACATTGGTTCCCGTGCAATAATTTATTTAATTAAATTATTTTCGACTTCACGGGCTCTCCGAAATTAAATTCCTTTTTAATCTTCGAATTAATTCCCACATATCTTTTTATTTTAATTTTAGTTATTTATTCCTTTATCTTTTTATTTATTTATTTCTTTATCTATTTATTTATTTATTTATTTATTTATGTGTTTATTTATTTATTTAGGTGACTAATTTTGGGGGTTTACACTACATGCTAGAAAATGGGTGATGGGTAATTTAACATTCTTAACAATAAAATTCGCACATTATTTTTTTAAGATAATATATATTTAAAATCACAATACTACATGGGGATTAAATAATTTCACTTTTATATTTAACTCCACTTTCATTCGTGCAGACTCCTAATCCTCTCCACATCAATTTCAGTTTTTTAATGTTTTTTTTAAAGTTCTGTAAATATATATATATATATATATAATTCTAAAGAATTTTAGAATTTTGGTTAAATTTCGAAAAATATTAGTCAAATTTCCAGAAATATCGGGTTTTGGGAGAAATTTCGATGGAAATTTCGCAAAAAGATATTGCACGTTAAATTATGCTTCTATGCTCCAATACCCGAAATTTCGAGATATCGACCGATCGAAATTTAAAACCATGTATATATCTCCATTTTATAAATATCCTATTGTTTATTTTTTCCAACTTAGGCTACCCATGGTGGTTGTTAGCTAGAACCAAGTTTTTTTTGGATATTGTTCGAAACCTATGTTTAAACTCTATATCGGAGCTATAGATAGAAATTCCCCAACCAATCTTATCCAGAAGATGGTGTATTCATGGAAGCTTTTTCACGCGTGGAGGAGATTTCCTATTGGTCTGATTGCACGTGCATGAAGGAAATAATATCTTACCATTTCTCGAAGGTGGGAGCTAGGGAAGGTTTCTTGCATGGAAACAAATCAACCTTCCTTAGTCCAAATATACTTTCACCTATTAGGTGAGATTGGAAGAGCAGATCGGATTCACCCCCATTGTGCACGAAATTGATTCCAGAGAATTTAATATGCAAACTTTTGACTGGTGAAAACCAAAATCTTCACACCGTGTTCTTGCTTCATGAATAGGTGAAGGTTTTGATCATTCAACTGCCGACTTGGTGACGTGTTCATTAACAAGTTGTTGAGGCCTTGAGTGGACATTCGATCGAAGGTGTTGCACGCTTCCTTGATTGAATCCGACAAATTTCAATCAAGGAGATCATTCATGTAATTCTGTCACTTGATACCATGCTTCAAAGTGAATTAACGGAGTCAAGATGACAGGGGACTTTTCAAGGGAACTTAAGCCACGCGACCTTAAGGATTAAAGATAGATAAGGAGGATCTACGCTAGAGCGCACCAGGTTCTTGAGGGTTAACGTGGCTGAAGATTGACTGTTTGTTAAAGTTCGGGATTGAACCCCGTGTTTGAACTTAGTAAACTCTCCTACATTGGTATCCTCCAGATGTAGGGTTGTTCCGAACTGGGTCAACAAACTTCTTTGTTCTTTTACATTTCCGCATTACTTTTCAATTTAATTGGTTTACTGTTGAACGGGCTAATGAAGTTCAAAGTATATGCTTGAACTCAATGTTTGAACAACTGTTACTTTAAGTGATACTGAAGAATCCAATCCGATATTGATGAAGGATCCGTCCATGGAATTGCACTTGTTGGTTCTGGCACATGGCATTCAGTATAACAATCCTACAAGCACCCAACGTTAGGATACATCAAGCTAACATGCTATCTTTGTATCTTGCATGCTCATTTCCTTGAACACTTACACGAATTACTCTACCTTTATATGATAGGCGACGACTTCGAGGACAAAGTTAGTTATTAAGGAAGATCGACTCTAATACCTGAGAGACAACTTCGAAGATGAGGTTCATTCTTAAGCGGTAGAATGTAACAGCCAATAATTTATTCAACAAGTTTTCCTTTTGTTTTGAATGAATTTTCATAAATAGGAAGTGAATTTTCATAAAATAGTAAGTTGAAAATTTCCCTAATTTGGACGTCGCCGTAATTAGATATACTTCCTCTGTTTTTTTTTTAGCTACATTTGACCAAATGCTACTGTTCACTCATATAATTTGACTTAAAGTTTTATCATGGTTATACAAGTTAAAATATAGCTAAATGAGATCTTGTTAGATTCATCTCGTCTTATAGTTTTTAAATATCGAACTTTTAGAATTTTTACTTGTACCGTATTTGAGTTATTAATGGTTTAAAATGTGCATTGGAATGCGTATATACTGGGTGGGTCCGTAGCAATCTTTAAAAAACAGAGGAAGTATATGATATAAAATCTAAGATTTTAATGATACAATTCAAGCCCTATATAATACCACCATTAATCACCTTCCAACAAATCTTAGATTTTAATACAATTCAAGCCCTATATAATACCACCATTAATCACCTTCCAACAAATCTAAGATTTTACTTAGATATTAATAAAATCTAAGTAAAACAAATCTTAGAAAATTAATATTTGTTTGAAACCTTCACAAAAAATCACTCCAAATCCCCCGAACTCGATCCAAGGATATTACAAAAGATTTGAAAGTGATCTTGGGGATTTTGAAGTAAAATTTCATCAACCCCTATATAATACCACCATTAATCACCTTCCAACACGCTTTTATGATTTTCAACAAATTTAAAAGTCCTGCGAGTTTTTGGTAGCATTGGGTGATTCCGGCGACCTTTCTTCCATTCCAAAGCCTATGAAGTTCATGTATTAAATATCAACTTGTTTTAAGGTAAGCTAACACACCTCTTATCTTTTTTGGGTAGGATAAACCCTCCAAATTGGCCAACAATGTCGAAAACGTTTTATTCGCCAAATCTTGACATATTTGACTCCGGTCAAAAACCCTGCTTTTCTCAATGTTCAATTTGTACTCTCTTCTTGACTTCTTCATGAAAAATGTTCACCTATGTGTCTACAATGTGCATGATAAATTTTATAACTTTTGGACTTATGGATTAATACCAAAAAATTAAAATACGTGACTGCATCATTAAATCCCTGACATATTTTGTGCACTGTGATAATCCATCCTTTTCTCTACTTTAAGGCCAAATTTGACAAAAGTGTGTTTCAAGAAAAGATATTCCTTTATGTCTTATCTACTCATTATCCAAATTTTATAATTTTTGGCCAAGCAATTCATCCCCAAACTTTCTATCTGGGCGGCGACACCCCTGTTGTTTATATTTTTTTAAGATGTGGATTTATAAACTTTTGCTATCATAGTTGTGTTTCATGCTTGATATGAGCTCTTTGTTGATTCATATCAGTTATCTTATTTATAATTTGTGTAAGTATGATACTTTGATAAGGTTTCTGATAATAAAAATCGATGATTAAGAAAACCGGTACTTATAAAATGGAACTTTGAAACTTAATATGCATTGGACTCGAGTAAGTATGCGACATTTAGGCTCCAGTGGCCGAGTGCACTAGGGTGGAGCCATGCGTGGCCTTCCCTTTAGTTATGTGAAAATTTTGTTATGTCTATATACCTAAATAATTCTTGTGAATAGTATTTATGGTGCACGAGTGCGTGTCGATATAGAATTCATTACTTATGTTGTGGAAAGATGAAATCTTTGAATTGTTGGAGATCGTTTGCTGTCCCCGTCTTTTAGACAGAATGATGAAAACATTATTATTATGCTAAATTGGTTTATTAAAATTATAATATGATTATTAAAGTTGTATTCTTTTTTTTATAAAAAAAATAAACTTTAGGTTAACCTCTTTTAAACCCCATGACTTGAAATGAGATGGATTGGCTTACTAAGTATTTTTATACTGATATGTGTTTGCTTATTCTTTATCCTACAAACTCACAGGAATAATTGGGGAAAAAACCCATTTAGTCCCATAAGTTTTTTTTAATTTCCAAAACAGTCCAACAAATATCGAATTAGACGAATCCGTTCCATAACTACCCTAATCTTAGACAAACCCGTCCATGAACCGGTTTTTTTGTTAATCATTGTCGAACCCGTCCCATAACTTCCCTAATGGAGGGATGGGTTCGCCAATGATTATGGTAATTATGGGATGGGTTCGGCGATGATTAGCGAAAAAACTGGGTTCATGCACGCGTTCGGCTAAGATTAGGATAGTTATGGGACTGATTCGTCTAATTCGATATTTATGGGACTGTTTGGGAAATTTTTTAAAATTGTGGGACGATATGGGTTTTTCTTTTCCGGAATAATTGTATGAACATTCAACCAAGTCATTGGGATTCGCATTTGTTTTATGTATTTTATAAATATTATACTATTGTGTTGCTCTTGTAAGCCCTTTTAACATTTATGCTTCCGCACTTGAATTTAATATTTATACTAAATAGTTAATTTACGAAATTTCCTTTATAAAGTCATATTTTACGTTGAATTTTAATATTTGATACAACTTGAGTCTTAACATTTTCAAATTAAGTTAGCATAGGGCGAGCTTAGTTGGAAGATATGGCGGTAGCATCCCGACCCTTTGAAATTTTGAAAACTGCGGTTTTTACATTTAGACTCGGGTTCAGACACAGTTTCAACTAGATAACAAACCTAACTGTTTTACTGATCGCGATCATATTTGCTCTATAACAGGAAAAGAGTATTGCAATGTTATCTGAACTATACGATGAAAAGTTTGAAAGACTAGATATCTCAACGACTGAGGTTGAGAAACTCAAAGTGATAAGCTAAGGCTGTAGGGATCATAGGAAGAGCCGCAAGTTGGCCCAGAAATTTAATTTGTCTGGCGAAAGTTGGCCCAGAAATTTAATGGTTCGCAGAAAAACAGTAATGCATCTATGAGTTTAGTTTAATCAATAGTACTGCTTCTTATTATTTTTTATACTAGTATTGCCCCTGGCCCAGAAAATTAATAGTTCGCAGAACAACAGTAATGCACCTATGAGTTTAGTTTAATGCATAGTACTGCTTCATATTATTTTTTATACTAGTATTATCCCGCCTAATGGGCGGAAATGTGAAAAATATTAATAAAAAATCAAATTTAACAAATAAAATTGTTCAATTTCATTATGTCAATTACATTCCCTAAGCTCTTTAAACTATTTCAAGCATTACATGAATACATATATATATTATACAACAACCGAGCAAATATAAAATATGCCATTAACAATAATTTATACACTACAATTTAATGCCTTAAAAAATACTATAAACAATAATCTAAAAGGGGCAAGTAAAAAAGAAAAATTAAATACAAAACACTTTCTACTCACGGCTCCTATGCAATAGGCATATGAAGTATATGAAATCAGAGTTGCACACGGTAATTCATTATTAATATTTTTTTTTTTTGAGAAATAAGACTTGCATTGATGACAAACAGTACAACCACACAATACAGAGAACATTAACTTCTAAAGCAGTCTAAATCCATTTCTCAAGTCTGCCCATTCCCCTAGAAACAACCCGCCTTTCCTTAATGTCATAAACACCCTAACAATATTAGAACCATTTCTCGATTTTGCCTTCACCTGCTGCACCCAACCTAGCCCATCTGTCAGCCAAATTATTTCTTTCCCGGAGGATATGCTGCACCCGAACTCCTCCCCCAAATTTCAACACCACCAACACCGAACTCACCAGCTCCCGGAATCTCCATGGTATCAACTCTGGATGATTTAACCAATGCACCACATTATATGAATCGCACTCAATATAATTCTACATAAAGGGAATCCTTGATCTCGAATTAGTATTGAACATATCCGATCAATTGCCATAAGCTCTGCCACACTTGAATCTGCTATCCCAATGAAGTCGGATAACAAGAAAATCACCTCTCCCTGGTCGTTGCGAATCACACCTCCAATGCCGGCCGGACCCGGATTGCCCAACGAAGATCCATCCGAGTTCACTTTCCACCATCCCACTTCCGGCCTTTCCCATACCAGGTTACATCTGGGCGCCCGGACGAGATCACTCCCGCTTCTTGGAAAGCCCTCCGGGAAACTTAGCGCCAAGCCCTCCGAATTCATTATTAATATTGATTCACCCTAAGGCCTTGAAAAATTAGAAATTTAACAAAAATTTAGATATTTCCAAATTAAATTACAAAAATATAAGAAAATCAATTCCGTTAGGGTGCGATCAGTGATTTTCACTTGATGTACTGTGGGACATCATGGCCATTGATTTAATTTATAAATTGATGGTTGAGATCAACTTAAAGGTTAAAATAGTAAATTTGTTACATTTAGTATTGTTAACAACAAATTGTTGGTGCTATTCAACTTTACTTTTCTTCTACGCATTTCAATACAATCAATCGATCTTATTTACCTTCAAATTTGCTTATTTATGCTGCTATATAATATACATATATGTTAATCAAAACTTACCTCAAATATTCATATTTTTGAGTCGCTGAATTGTTGATGAAAACGTCGCTGAATTGTTCATAAAAGGTTGCTGAATTGTTCTTAGTAGTTTCGCTGAATTGTTCCTGGTAGCATACTTGAGTTGTTCATGAAAACGTTGCTAAATTGTTTTTGGTGGCATCGTTGAATTGTATATGGTAGCATCGCTGAATTCTTCTTGATTGCATTGCTGAATTCTTCTTTTTGTAGTCGCTGAATTCCTTTATATAGGGTCCTTGAAATATTTTCTGGTAGCATCACTGAATTATTTTTGGTAACATCGCTGAATTGTATATGTTAGCATTGCTGAATTCTTCTTGCTATTATCGCTGAATTTCTCTTGGAATACTCGCTGAATTCCTTTATGTAGGGTCACTGAAATATTTTTTTGTAGCATCACTGGATTGTTTTTGTAACATCGCTGAATTCTATAAGGTGGTGTCGCTGAATTCTTTAACGTAGTGTCGCTGAATTCTTTAACGTAGTGTCACTGAAAATATTTTTGATAGCATCACATAGTATTTTTGGTAGCATCACTGGAATTCTATACGTAATAAATTTGTTACCCTTTTTAATAAGGATTGCTGAACATAAATATCAATTACCAAATATTTGATATGATTTGCCAAATATTTGATATGATTTACCAAATATTAGATTGATAACATATTAAATATAGAATTATATGACAATTATACCCTTTTTACATTATAACCATTGGATTAAAATGAACGGTTGTGATGTGTGCCTTGATGTACTGCCAAATTGGCCGCAGTACCGTAACTGCTCCCTAAGAAAATACTTTGTGAATTAAATTTAGAAATGATTATGGAAAAATATTATTGAATGTACCATCATCACGAATATCATAATGATATAGTTTTGTGGATGTATAAACATAATTTAATCAACTTATGCAATTTATATAATTTAGTTAATCCATTTAATTCCTTGGGCGGATCACTGGGCAAGGATAGGCGCTTCAGGAGCAAATAGGGTTGAGGTGTGGTTATAAATTCGTATAGATTGGCAATTGTGTTGGATGTATCGTACCTTCTGTTGTGTCTGGACCGTGTTGGACGTTTCAGCCAAGCTGTGTTTCATGACCAGGAGGCGAAATCTGGAGCGGCTGGAAAATGGGCAGTTTCAAGAATGGCTTTGATAAAAGCAGGAGGAGGGACTGGCGAGACATGGAACTGATGTTGCTTGGTGCTGGTGTTCAACTACTTGATGACTGCTTTTGGTGTTCAGTCACTTGATGACATGGTAATGGGCAGGTTCAAGAAGTGCAGATGCCGCCAGGTCTTATGCTCGTGTATTGTTTTTCGGGGCTTTCAGTTTTTGTGTTTGTGTATTAGTTTTGTGCTTCTAGTTGTTGGGCTAGTGTAATGCTTCTATGCTGGGTTGAACTTTAGCTGTAAACAGCCACGCAGTAGGCTCGACGGGTAGGGATAACGTTTGTTCTGGAAATAAAATAACCCTTCTTCTCAAAAAAAAAATAATACAAATATTTGTTGTGCATTGATAAATATAATATCATTTTATAATTATTTATTAAAATTTGTTATTAAATTAAATATAGCTTCACTTCATAAAGTATTTATTAAGAATAATAACAAATATTGAAATTATATTTAAATAATAAATATAATATCAACCCATCAAGTTTTTGCTACATATTTTGTAGTGTTTATTATTCATAATAATTTATAAAATTAAATTATCTAATATTCCCTCCGTTTCTAAATAAGTGTAACATACGGAATGGCACGAGATTTAATGCAAGGAACAAAAGTGTTTTTAATGAAAGCTTTTTATCTTTAAAAACATTCCATATATGGTAATGTAACATTATTTATTATGAAACACCCAAAAAATGAAAATGTTACACTTAAAAAGAAACGGATGAAGCATAAATTTGTGCTCAATGTTGGTTCTGAAAGTGCATTATGTTTTTATCTACTTCCTCCATTTTTTGATAGTGAAAAATGATTGTTGTTTATTATCAAACTTTGAATCATGTCTATACAATATCTATAGAAGAGAAAACATAGTAAAGTGAGATCTCGTTGGATTCATCTCATCTTGTAGTTTTAAAATACCAAACTTTTATAATTTTTACTTATACATATTTTGAGTTACTAAGCGTTAAAAATGTATATTGGATTGCGTGCAGAAAGTGAATATTGGGGATATAGGTAGGTTACTATTTATAAAGAGATTTTTGTGAGAGAAAATTGATAGGTTGTCGTTCATAAGGGTAGGTTACTGTTCATAAGGGATATTGTTTTTATATATTAATGTATTGCCGCCCCCCCCCCCCCCAAATGTGAATAAAAAAATCGAATTTAATACTTAAAATTGTTCAATTTTATTATATCGATTACATTCCTTAAACTATTTTTTGCATTACGTGAATACATGTATACATTGTACAGTAACCGAGTAATATACAATATGCCACTACTAAAAAGTATATATTAATTGATTATTGATATGGATTCATCCTAAAGCCTTGAGAATTAAAAATTTCACAAAAATGTAGATATTTCAAAATTAAATGAAAAAATATAAGAAAATTCTCTTGTGAATTAATCCATTGATAAATTAAAATTTAGAAATGATTATGCAAAAATATTATTGAATGTATTATCATCACAAATTTCATAGTGATATGATTTTTGGGATGTATGGCCATGGTTTTTTTTTTTTTTGAGGAGTATTGAAGGCCTGAGAAAGGGGTGGTGGGAGCTTATGTCATACAAATTACAAAGGGAATAAAAGGGAGGGATAGGGGGCCGGTGGGGATTCGAACCTCCAACCTTCCGTTGGAAGACAATGAATTTAACCACTTGGGCTAAGTCATCATCCCCATAGTTGGACCATAGTTTGATCATAGTTTGATTAACTTATTGTTGTCTCATAATTTATCTAACTTAGTTAATCTAACACAAATATTTTATATCTATTGATGAATGTACATCAATCTATTAAGTGTTTATTAAAATTTTGTTATCATATTACATATAATTTCAATTAATAAAGTACTATATTTGTTAAGAATAATAATATATATTGAATTGTATTCAAATAATAGTAAATATAATATCAACCCATAAAGTTTTCACTACGTATTTTGTAGTATTTTTTTTATCCATATTAATTAATGAAATTAAATTATTTAATGTAAATTTTCGCTCACTCGGTTCTCGTAGTGCTTTTATATATTTACTCCATTTTTATAGTTAAATATAATTGATTTTTGTTACTATTTGTTATCCAACTTTGATTTATGTTTATACAACATCTATAGAAGAGAAAACATAGTTAAGTGGCATCTCGTTAGATTCGTCTCATATTGTAGTTTAAAAATATCAAACTTTCAGAATTTTTACTTGTACACATTTTGAGTTATTAAGCGTTAAAAATGTATATTGGATTGCGTGCAGAAAGTGAATAAAGAGGAAATGTGTAGGTTACTGTTCATAGAGGGATTTTTGTGAGAGGTAATTGATAGGTTACTGTTTATAAGACTATGTTACTGTTCATAAGGGATATTGTTTATACATATACTAGTATTCCCCCGCCCAATGGGCGAAAATTATGGACAATATGAATAAATTATCCAATTTAACAAATAAAATTGCTGAATTTAATTATGTCGATTACATTTTCCAACCTCCTTACACTATTTTAAGCATTACATGAGTATATCTATACATTACATAGAATAATGTATAAAGTCCGACCAACATATGTTATTACCAATATTTATATATATTAGAATTTAGTATCTTAAAAAATACTTATAAATTGAAAGAAAAAAAAAAAGCAAAGATAAAAACCATTCTACTTATGACTCTATTGTCATACATTGACAAAGAAAGTATGTGTCGTATTGTACTCGATAATTGATTATATATTGATATTGGTTCAACCTAAAGCGTTGAGATATTAGAAATTTCATAAATATGTACATATTTCCAAATTAAATTAGAATAATATAAAAAATACTCTTATAAATGAATACATTAACAAATTAAAATGATTATAGTTTCATCAACTTATTGTCGTGTTGCAATTTATTTAATTTAGTTAATTTATGTAATACAATATTGTTATTCATTAATGAATATAATATCAATCTATAAAGTACTTAATATACATTATATTCTTAAACTATAATTTTAATTAATAGAGTAGTGGATAAGAATAATAACAAATATTGAAATTATATTTAAAGAATAAATATAATATCAATCCATAAAGTTTTTGTTACATCTATCATTTATTTGGTACTATTCTTTATATGTAGCAACTAATGAAATTAAATTATCTAACGTGAATTTCGCTGAAATTTGGTTCTCTTATATTTTAAAAGTGAACTATATTTTTTTAAAAAAAAAAAACTTAACTTTTTTTTAATGATTCTTTCATTTTATAGTGAAAATGAATTGACTTTTGCTATTGTTTATTATTCAATTTTGACTATTGCTTATAGAACATCTATATAAGAAAAAACGTAGTCAAGTGGAATCCCGTTAGATTTGTCTCATCATGTAGTTTTGAAATATAAGATTTCTATAATTTTTTTGTACACATTTTGAGATATTGATGAGTTATTATTATCAGAAATGTGTATTGAATTGCGTGTAGAAAGTGAATGTTGAGGAAATGGGTAGGTTACTGTTCATAAGGGGATTTTGTGAGAGAGAATTGACATGTTACTGTTCATAAGAGATATTGTTCATAGGTTATTTTTATATGAAGTATTATATAGATTATATAGAATATAGATATAGATCTCCATTTTATAAATGCCCTATTGGCTTACAAAAAAAATGCTCTACAGTCTATTTTTTCCAACTGTCAGAAAGAAGATGGACCTAGAGCTTCAACCTAAAACCAATTGGTGATAAGTAGAGTGGTCCATGCCCATATACAGAGGGGATATCCCAACATATAACCAATGTGGGATATTATAACACCCTCCTCGAGATGATATTCATCTCGGAAACAACGAAGACCGAAATGGACCTAACATAGGTAGAGTTGCCCATGTCCATATAAAAATGGGATATCCCAACATATAACCAATGTGGGACATTATAACACCAACTTAGGCCACCATACTCTTTCTTAGGATACACCATTTGATTATTTATTTATTTTGAGTACATGAGAAGAGGTCTTTTGTTTAAAAAGGTGGGTGGGGGTGTGTCATCTAAATTAAAAAGGAATTAAATAGGAGAATGTTGATTTGCAAGATTAAGGCACTTTTCATTACATCTGATGATGCACTTACCTTCTCTTATCGTTTATTTAATAAGAAGTTTTGTTAATAAGATTGTTTGTTTCGGATAAATATTTAAGACCTACTTATCACTTGATATTGGTTCTATGAAACATCCTACATCAAACATATGGGAAAATGACCCATTTTGTCCGATAATGTTGAAAAATTTTCCAAATGGTCCAAAAAGTTCGAATTAAATGAATTCATCGATTAAATACCCTAATCATTGCGGAACTCATCCATGAACCCGGTTTTTTTACTAATTATTGCCGAACCCATCCATTAAATACCTACTCATCGCTGAACCGGTCCCTCTAGTAGGGTAGTTTAATGGACATGTTCGGCAATGATTAGTAAACAAATCGGTTCATGGACGGGTTCGACAATTATTAGGGTATTTAATGGGCGGGTTCATTTAATTCGAACTTTTTTGGACCGTTTGGAAAATTTTTGAACATTATCGGACCAACTGGATCATTTTCCCTCAAACATATAGTCACCTCTTATCGATAACAACTAAAATAAATTATAAGAGGTATATTATCAAACATGACCTAAGTGTTTAAGTTTTAGCCAATGTACACGAATTTTTCAGACATTAGTTCATCATGATCTGCACTGGACTTAATAACGGAAAGGGGGATAAAGAGAAAAAATAGTCTCATAACTTACCTTTAATTTCATAATCGTCCAGAATCTATTTGAATTCTTCAATCGAGCACAGTAATGACGATCCATTCAGTCCTTCAATTTCAAACCACTAAAGACGATTAGTGCAAAATGCAATATTCATTTGGTCCCATAACTTATGCTTATAAGTTCAATTTCGTCCATATACTTTTAATTCAGCCCTTATTTGGGCAAATTTTAAAATCACTTACTACATGAAAAAGTTGTTTTTTGCAACAAAATTTTGTGATGGAATATATATATATATATTTGTAATTTGTAGCGTAAATTTATTCCGTTGCTATTTGAGATAGATCGTTCTTGTGTTGGAAATATATTATTTCGCAAATAAAGATGGAATTTGTGACAGAATTTATTTCTATCGCACTTTGAGACAAGATTTTGACGATTTTTTTTTCCTTGCTGCTATTTGAGATGGTTTTTGCGATGAAATATATTTCTATTTGCATTTTGAGTCAAAATTTGATAGTCCACGCCAACAATGAACATCATTAATGGGCTTAATATTTGAGAGTTCATCAATAATATAATTAATGGTCTGATCAAGAAATTTAAAATGTATATGGACTAATAATGGCATTAGAGATAAGTTATGCGACCAAATGAGTATTACGTTTTGCAATAATCGCCATTAGTTGGCTTGGAGGACTGAATGTGTTGTCATTAGTATAATAATAGACCCGATTGAGAAATTTAAATAGATTTTGTTCGATTCTGGAATTAAGTGTAAGTTGTGGGACTATTTTGGTTTTTATCCCATGGAAAGGGTAATGATAAAATTTATGGTTTCATGCACATATTACCTTACCGAAATTAATGTTCCAGAGTATTGTTGTCACATTCATGCATTATTTATTCTTAATAGGATTGGCATTTTCATGGTAACAAAAAAGAAAAACATTTGGGCTTGTTTGTGAATTAGTTGTTAGTTGTTAACTGATTATGTGAGTAATTTGATTAATAAATTAGTTAAAATTAGTTGTTTGTCAGTTTTGTGGCAAATATTTTGTGCCTTGAATAAGCTAATTCCAAAATGCTGCTATTTGCAGCGGTTTCGAAAATAGCCGATTGAACACTATATATTTTAAGTTATTTTTTCTTTTTAAATAAACTAATTTATTCTTCGGTTTTTTTTTAAAAAAAAATTATAATTTTTAAGAATTTAAATGAGGTTAAAATTAAAGAAATCATGCACTGAATTTGAAAAATGATACTTATTTCATTTTTCATATAAATAAAAGTAAACCTTATAATTGATATTATTGCATTAGGGGTCCTGTATATGGTATAGCTTTATATTAATTTTTTGATCAAGACTTACATATTCATTGTGACTGATCTGCTCTAGATAATCTAATTTATAAAACTTATGGGCTATGAAACTATATTTTTTTATGATCTTACTTGCTGATTTAAATTTAATTATATTTTGTTTTCAAAAAACTTTAATTCTATTTAAAAACATATTTAATCCATAATATGTATTCGATGGAATTAACAATCACCAGTTTTAAATAAGCTACATTTTGTTTTTAACATTCTGATAATGATAAGGGCAATTTTATTCATGACGTTAGTGACATGAAATTGTCAGCCAATTCATTACTTTCAGAAATGCTATGGGAAAGGAATGCAGGACGTTACTAGAATATTTTTTTATTTTTCTTTTAAAAAAAATATTTTGTCATCTTTATTACATTTACGCATGTATAAATTATTTTCTTTAGAGGAGCCGGAGCAAGAAAACAAATAGGAAAACTTTGATATTCCTTCAACCTTGAGAATTAAACGTCAGCTTTACAGTCAAAACTTTCATTCCTTTAATCTTGATCAATTTCTTATTCATTGCTTCGATCATCAACTATTTTTATCTTATATATTTTCTTTCATGCAATCGTGAGGACAATTTATTTTTTTGTTGAATCTCTAAATTCTTTTTTTTGATATTTTAGAAACTTTTCTTCCCGCACATCGCGCGCGAGCGGTAATACTAGTTTTCATGGTAACAAAAAAGAAAAACATTTGGGCTTGTTTGTGAATTAGTTGTTAGCTGTTAACTGATTATGTGAGTAATTTGATTAATAAATTAGTTAAAATTAGTTGTTTGTCAGTTTTGTGGCAAATATTTTGTGCCTTGAATAAGCTAATTCCAAAATGCTGCTATTTGCAGCGGTTTCGAAAATAGCCGATTGAACACTATATATTTTAAGTTATTTTGTCTTTTTAAATAAGCTAATTTATGTTGAATTGACTGGAATAAGCTAATTTGATTTAGCTTATATGCCAAACAGGGCCAAAAGCAAAAACAAGAATTTCAAAACAATACAACGATAACAAATAAGTTGCAGAATTATATACCAAATGACGTTGAATTATAAGTTGTTGAATTATACACCAAAGATAGCTAGAGGGTATTCTTATTTCTGGGCAGCATCTACTCATCAAGCGGCCTAGCTAGCGACGGCACACATGTATGTATTTATTTGCTCATGAATACCCATGCCTATTCAAAAGGGATCGGGTCCTCTAAAAGTTGGTTGATGTAGCTCTGCATTTCAGGGGTGACATGAGTGTATAAATCCCCATCTTTGTAAATAACTTCGTGTATTCGAACAAAATTGAGGGCACACATCAACAGGGGGGCCGGAACCTCCCTTGGTCGTAGGAGACACTCGTTCATGTCCTTCCATCTTCCCTCCATTTCTTTCTTCAGTTCCTTAATTGCCTCCGGTTTGGTAACACCATGGTCCTTCATGTAGCAATCGACTGCTGATCTAACATGCTTTCTCTTTTGCTCAAACTACGTGCACACCAAAAGGGAAAAAAATGAAATAAAAATTTTGGGTAATGTTACCTTGAAAATAATTAGACTAGTGTATCGAAAATGAGTAAATCTTACTTCATGCCCCATGATATCATTTATAAGCCTGGATATGGCACACACAGTTCTTATTACAAAAGGGTATTCAAGTGCCCATTCAAAGTGTTCCTTGGATGCAACATTTCCCATGCCAAGGTATGATGCGATCAGAAGAGGATGAATCCCAGCCGTTCGCATACCAAGGTCCATATACTCCTCGAATGTAGGCTTGTGATCGTTGTCCCTCCATATAGTCTCTTCATAGTAAGCTTGCACCGCAATCTTCATCTACATAGCCAGATGATCAATATATATATATATATATATATATAGACACACACGTTAGCGGGTTCATAGGATCCAATATTTTCTGATCTACCACTGTTAATCTATTTAGAAAAATTTACAAGCATTTATCACCACAATGTTAATCAATAGTTCTTTCAGAAATATACTACTCCCTCCTTTGTTTTTTTTTTACTTATCATTTATGCATTTCATGCAATTCAACACATTTTTAATAATAAATAACTCAAATTGGGTATAAATATAAATTAAAAAAAATTCATATTCTAAAACTACGCAACTAAACGAATCCAACAATATCTCACTTGACTATGTTTTATCTTATGTAACTATGCTAAAAATTTAAATCAAAGTTGAAGAATGAATAGCATTAACTATACAAAAAAATAGAGTGATTTAAAAACGGAGGGAGTATATAGTAAGGCCCTTTTGATGGCACTTATCATCACATCTTATTAGCCTTTAATTTGAATATATTAAGAAGCTACTAATAAAGTATTTTGATAAGTGGTATAGAACGTGACATAATTTTGTGGCTCAATGAAATTTAAATATTGTTATAGAAGCATCCAACTCTAGAGTGATTGGTTTTTTATCTTGACATATATGCTGTTGTATGAAAATTTTAAGAGTGAGATGTTTTACTGCTTCTTTAGCATAAAAAATACGGTGCCTTTTTCCTTTCTTGATCATCTCCACTGCGATCTCCTCGTACAGTTGTAGTAATGCTCTGTAAGGTATTTGCATATACTCTGGAAGCCCAACTAAGCATTCATAGCTCCACCTATTATTTAAATTAAGAAAGAAAGGAAAAAGGTTAAAAAAAAGTTGAACAAATATTGGAAGAACATTACATTGAAAGAGAAAAAGACATTGAAAGAAACCTTTGGACTGCTTCAGTGAAGAGCTTTAGTTCTTGCAGGGTAGCATAAGCATCATACATGTCATCAAAGATGGATGACATTAAAAGCACTCTTGTAAGGATTTTCCTAGCATCTTCATATTCTGGCTCATAGTAAACTCCCAAAATCCAAAAATAGCCTTCCACGACTCTGTCCCTTGCAAAGGGTAAGTTTCTTGGAACGTCTAATCCTTTCCACCACCTAATGTCAATTGAAGGCAAAGCATTAATTCAAGATTTCGCGAGTATTTTAATTTTGCCAACAGTTATTTGTGGTTTCGTTTCTAGTAGACACACTCCATGTCTTCATGGCTCTCAAAAGTTCAATTTTTTTTTTTTAAGGTTTTTAACATAATTCTTTATCAAAAATTGTACAAGTGCAGAAATCTCAAATACCTGTATATTTCTGCTAACTCTGATCTGTGCAATGATTGTAGTCGGTTGAAATCTAACTTAGCAAGTCTCAATAGAGTTTTGTTATGAAATGTATCTTTTTCGTACATGGAGATTTGTGCCCTTGCCTCAACTCTTCTTCCTCCCCTATGGTACGGTTGTCTCAGAACGTGGGCGATTTTTTCAACAAGGGCTGTGTTATCCTTTTCATTTTTCGAACTCAATTTTTTACTGAGATGTGAGCGTGCAAAGTCACGACCCTCATCGAGAATAGCTTCATGGTGGAAACTGAGATGTGAGGCTTCATAGAATTCCAGCATTCCTTTCACATCACTGGTGATTGATTCCTTGAACGTACCTTGATCATCTTTCAACTTGTAAAAAATATCTGACAAGACAATGTATATTACTGATAAATAAGGTTTGTGTTTGCCTTTAGCGTTTATGTTTTGACATTCCAAAAACTACTTTAAAAGCTATAAATACCAAACATTTTTTCCTTTTCCGCTCTGACTGTTGAACCTTAAACTCAACCACTAAAGTTTAAAAGGTGCCCTCGTCTAGCTTTAACTTTTCTCACTCTATGATATAAAGTCCAAATTTAAACTTTAATACCAAATACCGATTCCAAAACTTTTCCATTTACAACTATGTTTTACCATTAATTAAAAAGCTCAAAACTCTAAAATCCAAACTCTAATTATTTCCCTATAATCATGTGTAATTGTATACATATATATAGGGATTCACGGATTATGTATACTTACTACAAGAAGCTTTGTAGCCATGTTGTCTTAGAAGTCTGAAAATCAAAGCATCACTTTGTAAAGAGTTATCGCTGACCCAATGATCGCCATCATATGATTCGAACAGAGCTTTTAATGCTTGCTCAATTTCGGATTCAAAAAGATATTCCACGCCTAAGCGTTGGATTGAATCAATCAACTGCAGTTGTTGCATGGATATCTTGTTGGTTGTTGGCAAGATCAAGATCAAAGTTCTTATCTCGTTAACAAGCTCTTGAATTACACGAAGCTCATTGTCCTTTTCCGACTGCAAGAAAAATATACCAAAACTCGAATTATTCCATAACAGAGAAAATGAAAACAAAACTTTGATACCACAATTCCATTATGCAATATTGAAAGGTTTTAAAGTGTTGTTGTTACTTGGGAGCGGTCAAAAACATTGACAAGGAAGCGGTCTCCCCAGACATTAGGATGGAAGTCTGCTGTTGGACGAGAAACTTCACCCGAATTCGATGCCATGAAGGAAGTCGTTGCTTTTGTTTATGATTGTGTTTTTGTTAGTGTTTGTGTTTGCATTAGTTAGGGTTAGAGAAGTGCTTCTTATAGTGATTGACAAGGGTGTAAGGGACCAATAGGAAGAGGCACAAATTGGACCAAAATGTAATGATGGTCGAAAACATTGAACAATAAGCATTACACAGAGGCATAAGTTGGACCAAATTGATACTTATTGCTGCACGAGAACTCCTGAATTCGATGCCATGAAGCCGTTGCTTCAGTTTCTGGTTGCGTTTGTGGTGAGGATTGGAGAAGTTCTTCTTACACATAATGAGTGAGAGTGATAAGCTAAGGGTGTAGGGATCATAGGCAGAGGCGCAAGTTGGCCCAGAAATGTAATGGTTCCCAGGAAAAAGCAATAATGCACCTATGAGTTTAGTTTAATCAATATTACTGCTTTTTCTTGTTTATATCTCCATTTTATAAATGCCCTATAGAGTGTGTATTTTTCCAACTTAGGCAACCCCATGGTTTTTCTTGGGACACACCATTTTTTTTCTTTTAAATTTATTTATATATTTTGAGTACGTGAGGCAAAGACTTTTGTTTAAAAGGTGGGGCTGTCAGCTGTGGCATCTATATCTATATAAAATAATATACTCAAGTTTCCCCCCATTTCCCCATCCTCTTTTTTCAACAATCACATCTAATTCATCCATCAATGTTTAATCCTAAAATTTTAATATTCTATATTGAAATATCCATAAATTTTATTAATATCCAATATTAATTCATATAAGATTTGAAAATATAAAATTCATTCGGATAAAGACCGCATATATATAAATATTATATTATATATTCATATCTATAAATTCTTTAATATATCTATTATCTATTATCAATCTATATCTATATCTATATCTATCTCTCTCTCTCTATATATATATATATAAACAATATAGTCAAGTTTCCCCACTTCCCCACCCCCTTTTTTCAACAATCACATCTAATTCATCCAACAATGTTTAATCCTTTTAATATTCTATATTGAAATATCCATAAATTTTATTAATATCCAATATTAATTCATATAAGATTTGAAAATATAAAATTCATTCGGATAAAGACCACATATATATATATATTATATTATATATTCATATCTATAAATTCTTTAATATATCTATTATCTATTATCAATCTATATATATATAAACAATATAGTCCAATCATATCCGTACCTATTTCTCTATAAATATTCACATATATATCTCCACAAAACCTCCTCATATTTCTCTATAAATATTCCATTTATTTATCTAATATCATGGTTGTCTTGAAATTCTCATCACCTCACATTTTATTTCTTCATTCTTTGTTTTGTCTTCTCAACATTGATTTTATATTTAAACAATGTTTTTTTGTTTCTTCTTCTCATGTATTACAATGTTTCCCACGCCAATGTTCTCCTAATATTTATTTTGTTTCAGGTTAATTTTTCTCAGATTGCAATATATTCTTCGTCTTGCTATTCATGTAAGATATTTTTTTTACGCGAACGTGAATATTAGTGGGTTTTTTTTGTTTTCTCTTACGTACTGTTAAATATATGTTTCTAATGATTTTCCAATGACTTTTACAGGATTACATGTTGTAATTCAATATTGCAATGAAGTCATACTCTACAAATTATTTTTTATGATTCTCCTTTGTATACTACTCAAAATTTTTGTATATCATGAATCTATTTTATGTTGATTTTGTTATTGTTTGTTTTTTTTTGTCTTTATTCGAAATTTGAAAAAAAAAACTGAAGAGAATAAATTTGGAGATGTTTCCACTTTACTTTTTAATTTATGTATTTTTTCTCTTTTGTTAATAGATTATTCCCTTTTTGACATCTTTCCTTTTGGATACATTTTTTAAATTTTTATATATTTTTTAAATTTATTTAAGTTCACTATAAAGTAGAAAACAATCATTATTTAATTGAATTCAAGAAAATTGGGAATAATCTAATAAATTGGATAGGGAATGATTTAAATTACATGTTTATTTTTTCCCAACTTTTTATTTAGCATAGTGATTTGTTATTATTTTAGAAGATCTCAATCTAATTTTGAATGGTTGATATATATATATAAGGTAGTGTAACACCCCGGTTTTTGGTAACCCAGGTCGGGATGTCACCGCCACATCTCCCTAGTAAGACACGGTTTCTCCGAGCTTACTAAAGAGATGCAAGGCTAGGTATTGCAGTGTTTAAAACATTTAAAGCATTCAAAATAGCCCATACAATATAATTCAAAATTAATAATAGCATAGCGCAGCGGAAATATTTAGTTTAGTACAGTATCGCAGCGGAAAATATAAAAAGGGCCGACATGGCCAAAACACGGGTTAAACAGGCCCGTTCATAATATAGTCTAAGTACGAAATTTAAAAGCAAAATAACAATTCCCAAAATCCCATGCATGATTCGTGCTCATACAGGCTCATTCCACATATTCTGTAAAGAAAGGAATAAAAATGGTTTTGATCAGCAAAATTGCTGAGTAAGTTAACACATGCATGATCGTAGGGTTTAAAAGCCATAAATTTGATAATTTAACAAAGCATGATAATAACATAGTATTTAGTTTCATCTAATCCATATCCAATAGCATAATTTATCTCAGGCTCAACACATATCACATGGTTCAAGATAATAGCCATAATTTAAATAAAGCATTTAAATAATTTAAATGGGACAACAATATAATTTAATCTAGTTTAATTTAATTTAGAATCCCCATTACATTCCCGATTTGGTATTTCAAAGTTTCACGATAAAGATCGCGATGTCAACAAGTTTAGCCGGTAGCCCGGCGGCCGCAGCCGTATCAGCCATACCCAGTACCACTCCGGAGCCTCGGGAAACCCATACGGATATTCACGAGAGTGTAGGCTCTAAGTTTCGCCGTTTTGGCAATATCACATTTCAAGTATAGCGCGCGGGGTCACCATCGTCCATTACGGCACGAAGTGAATCGTTAGGGGGCACCCTGCAGAGCACTCACCCCTAATTTTAATTTATCAAGTTTGTAAGGGGATTTAGTTTTTAAAATCTGCCTTCCAATGTATTAATTTAGAATAATATCTCAACTCGTTTCAACCCTAAAGGTTAATTCCATGTTTCAACAAGATTTCCAAATTTCGTCTCGGTAAATCACAGTTTACTCCAAAATTCGTCAAAAATCAGTTTTAATTCCAAAAATTCCAAAATTTCATATCTGACTCGGAAACATCAAGATCTACAACTTTCGTGTTTTAACTTTTTCAATCCGAGATACCTAAGTAGGTCGAAAACGCCAATTTTCGCAGAACAAGAAATCTGTCCGAGTTCAAAGTGTCACAGTTTACAAATTTCACATTCTACCATATCAATTCAACTCCAAATTTAATGAAATTTGACAGGGATCATCTTGAGACATTTATCTACAACTTTCATGTTCGGCCAAAGATCTAAAATAGCCTAGATCCTATGTCAAAAACGTGATCAAGATCATTCCTAAGTTCTGTCCAAGATTTCAAGATCTAGAATTAAACAGTTCGGTTACAACGGGTTTTCACATATCAAATCAGCTCCAAAAATTCTCAAATTTTTACAGTAGCTAGGTCCAAGTCTTAGGAACGTTTTTCATGTTTTAAGTTTTTCCGTTTGAGTTCGTTTTAAAGGTCGGAAAAATTCAACAATTCTGTTGCGTCGGTAGGAAAACAAAAGTGGACAGATTTATGGTTCTTGTTGAATCTTTTAGGTTTCGAATGTTTTAAAACCTCCCAAAACCATGTAAGGTTAACTTACAGTGTCTATGAACGTCGGGAATGTCCAATTCGGAGGCGTGGCTTCCAGATCACCGTTTCTCCTCTCCATTCGTCGGGTTCTACGATCTAGATTCGATACGGGGGTGTAGAAAGAAAAAAGGAGATAATTAGGATTCGTTTTCGAATCGTTTATTGAATCAAGATTGGACCGAGACTTACCACGACTATGGAGATCTGTAGAGAACTCGTCCAACAGCGTTCGTCTTGGTTTCGTGCCTCCGACGACTTCGGATTTAGGGTTTCGAACGTATAGAATGGTTTAGGGTTTCGTAAACTTGTTCGGGGCTCCCAAGGGGCTTATTTATAGAATTCTAAGTCCCTAGGGCGTCCACAACCGAGCTAGAAGTCTGGAGTCGAGAGATGTTCAACCGAACGTCGAAAAATCCGCGTTCGGGCGAGAGATTCACGCAACGACCGAATCTGTGGGGTGGCGCGGTCGTGGCGCGCTAATGCCACTTTACCGCGCGGCCACCGCGCCGACTTCGCCTGGACTTCGGTCCGGGCGGGTCGTGCGATCCGTCGTGCGTTTCCGCCTCTCTTTCGGGTTTCTATCCCTCTATGCTTCCGAATTCCGATTTCCGGGGTATATTCGGGTTCATACTTTCTCTCTAATTTTATTCTCAGTCTAATTGGATGTTTTGGACTCGAATACTCGAGTTCATTAGTGTCGGGTTTTGGTGTACCATTTATCCATCCTTTTATTGAATTAAATTCCTTTACTTCCTTTTTAAGTCAAAATCTCATTTCTCATTTTCTCATCTTTATTTATTTCTTTTATCTGCTGGATTTATTTATTTATAGTATTTATTTTATTTATTATTTATTTATTTAATTATTGTTTTATTTTATGTTGGAAAATTCTCGGGTATTACAGTCTACCCTCCTTAAGAATCAACTTCGTCCTCGAAGTTGTGTTTCGGCTTTTCTCGTCTCGTGCTAAAGGTCTTGTGTTTGTTTTATTATGTTGTGACTGAACTTAGAATTAAAACTTCTAAGCTGCCTACGTACCCGGTAAAGGGATCAAGCCATAACGTAGTTCAAAAGTTTACAAAAATGCACGAAAAATTAGGGGGTATGACATCCTCTCCCCCTTAAGATTGCAGTTATGTCCCCATAACTGTGTCGGAATCGGTTTGGAACAATGTCGGGTATCGTTCTCTCATGTCGGATTCTACTTCCCAAGTTGCCGTCTCACTTTCGTGATTTGACCAAAGAACCTTGATCATTTTGATGGTTTTGTTCCTCGTTACTCGTTCCTTAGTATCGAGAATACGCACTGGGACTTCCTCGTAAGTCAAATCTTCATCGAGCTCCATTGTCTCTGGTTGAAGTACATGTGTCGGGTCCGGCACATACTTCTTTAGTTGCGAGACATGGAAGACATTATGAACTCTATCTAAGTGTGGCGGTAAAGCCAATCGGTAGGCTAGAGTTCCGACTCGTTCTAGAATCTCGTAAGGTCCTATGTATCGAGGACTTAACTTCCCTCGTTTGCCAAAGCGCATCACCCCCTTCATGGGTGATATCTTTAGCATGACCCTATCTCCCACTTGAAATTCTAGGTCTCGTCGTCTCACGTCGGCATAACTCTTTTGACGGTCTTGAGCGGCTTTCATCTTCCCTTGGATCACTTTGATTTGTTGAGCCATGTCTTCGATAAGTTGTGGTCCCACTACCACGGACTTATCGTTTTCTTCCCAGCTCAAAGGGCTTCGGCACTTTCGTCCATACAACGCCTCGAAAGGTGCCATGCCGATACTAGCATGGTAGCTATTATTATAGGAAAACTCAATCAAGGGTAAATGAGATTCCCAATTTCCTTTGAATTCCAACACGCATGCTCTCAGCATGTCTTCTAGTGTTTGGATTGTTCTCTCGGTTTGTCCATCCGTCATCGGGTGGAATGCGGTGCTCATTTTGATTTGAGTACCGAGAGCTTTTTGTAACTCCGTCCAGAAATGAGAGACAAATCTACTGTCTCTATCGGAAATGATATCATGTGGTACTCCATGTCGTCGTACCACATTATCAATGTAGGCTCGGGCCAATTGGTCCATAGTCCACGTGTCTTTCATTGGGATAAATATGGCTGTCTTCGTTAGCCTATCCACAATCACCCAAATCTTATTCATGCCTTTAGGTGATCGGGGTAATCCCGAGACAAAGTCCATCGAGATGCTATCCCACTTCCAACTTGGAATCTCTAGTGGTTGCATCAATCCTAAGGGTTTATGTCGCACTGCCTTAACCTTTTGGCAGGTGAGACATCTCGCCACGAAATTTGCCACTTCCTTCTTCATTCCCGGCCACCAATAAATCTTCTTCAGATCCTTGTATAGCTTGTCACCTCCGGGATGTACGGAATATGGCGTGTTGTGCCCTTCCTCCATCAACCTTTGCTTCAACTCGGCACATTTAAGAGGCACACACCATCTACCTTTGAAACGGATGCTTCCATCCTCGTGGACAGCAAACCCTATTGCCTTTCCTTCGGCAATATACCCTTTTATCTTCTCGAGTTTCGGGTCGCCCGGTTGAGCGAGTCGAACCTCGTCTAATATTGGAGTCTCTACGACCATGGCATTGATCGTTTCTCTCACTGTGCCAGGATGCACAAGTTCTAACTCCAATCTTGCCAAATCCATGTACAATGCCGGCGGAATTACCAACGAGTTTGTCACGTGTTGGGTTTTCCGACTTAGGGCATCAGCTACCACATTCGCCTTCCCCTCGTGGTATGCTTTCTCTAAATCGTAGTCTTTAATGAGCTCCAACCACCTTCGCTGTCTCAAATTCAACTCCTTCTGAGTGAATATATATTTCAAGCTCTTGTGGTCGGTGAACATTCGACACTTCCGCCCATAAAGATAATGTCTCCATATCTTTAGAGCGAAAACGACCGCTGCCAACTCCAGGTCATGTGTCGGATAATTTTCCTCGTGGGGTTTTAGTTGGCGTGATGCATAGGCTACGACTCTTGAGTCTTGCATCAAAACACAACCTAAACCTTCCTTCGAAGCATCGCTATATACTTCGAAGTCACCATTCCCTGATGGTAATGTTAATACGGGTGTGGTTGTGAGTCGTTTCTTCAGCTCTTGAAACGATGACTCACACGCTTCGGTCCACTCGTATTTTGCTCCTTTCTTAAGTAGCTGGGTCAAAGGACGTGCAATCCTTGAAAAGTCCTTCACGAATCGTCTATAGTATCCAGCTAATCCAAGGAAACTCCTTATTTCCGTTGGACTCTTGGGAGTTGCCCATTCAGTTACGGCAGAGACCTTTGCCGGATCCACTGATACTCCATCAGCGGATACTATGTGTCCGAGAAATGCCACTTCTTTCAGCCAGAAGTCACATTTCGACAGCTTGCCGTATAGCTGATTTCTTCGCAAGATTTCCAACACTTGATGTAAGTGCTTCGCATGCTCCTCCTCGCTCTTCGAGTAGATCAGGATGTCGTCAATGAACACTACGACACACTGGTCTAACAATTCTCGGAACACGTTGTTCATGAGATTCATGAACATGGCCGGAGCATTTGTTAACCCGAAGGATAACACTGTGAACTCGTAATGGCCATATCGTGTTCGAAACGCCGTCTTTGGAATGTCCTTCTCGGCAATCCTCAATTGATGATACCCAGATCGCAAATCGATCTTCGAGAATACTGAAGCTCCCTTCAGTTGATCAAACAGATCCTCTATTCTCGGTAGGGGGTATTTATTCTTAATGGTCACTTGGTTTAGTCCTCGGTAATCTATGCAAAGGCGTAGCCCTCCGTCTTTCTTCTTGACAAACAAAACCGGTGCTCCCCAAGGGGACGTACTCGGTCTTATGTAACCTTTTCCCAATAGCTCCTCGAGTTGTTCCTTTAACTCCTTCATTTCCAGTGGTGCCATCCGGTACGGAGCTTTTGAGACAGGCTCTGTCCCCGGAATGAGATCTATCGTGAATTCAAGATCTCTCTCAGGTGGCATGCCCGGGACGTCTTCAGGGAATACGTCCGGGTATTCTCTTACCACTGGTATGCTATCAACCTTGTTCTCTTCCGCCTCAAGGTTGTGCACATAGCACGCATATAGTTCATACCCCTTACGCATCAAGTTACTTAGTTTAAGTGCGCTAACGATTTTGTTACTTTTCTTAGGGGGCTGAGAGTAAAAGATAACTCTCTTTCCCCTACTATTTGACAAGGTGATCTTTTGCTTTTGGCATTCGATCACCGCTTTATACTGGGATAGCCAATCCATCCCCAGTATGATGTCAAAGTCTCTTAAGTTAAATTCTACCAAGTTCGCGAAGAATTCTACGTTCTTTATCACTATAGGAATTCCGTTATATCGTTTAGAGCAAGACACTACTTCTCCAGAAGGCAATTGAATTCCTAAGCTAATTCTCTCGCACTTAGGTAGATCTAACTCAGGCACTATCCTTGATGCAATAATTGAGCAACTAGCTCCGGAATCGAATAAAATTCTAAGGGGTGTATTCAAAACGTGAAATGTACCTGCCATCACTTCTCCTTGCGCAGGCACGTCCACTTGGTTCACCACGTTCAGC
This sequence comes from Hygrophila difformis, assembly GCA_030278955.1. Classification (NCBI taxonomy): domain Eukaryota; kingdom Viridiplantae; phylum Streptophyta; class Magnoliopsida; order Lamiales; family Acanthaceae; genus Hygrophila; species Hygrophila difformis. The sequence goes on along the minus strand of JAOANR010000004.1, from coordinate 6,676,729 downwards.
CTCCCCATAGGGCGTCCTTGGTTGCCCTGCTGATTCGCGTTCTGCTGCTGATTTTGTTGCTGGTTTTGATTCTGTGGGGGCGGAGGTCGTTGGTTCTGGTTCTGGTTTTGCGGCCTATTTTGAGGGGGTCGGTACCCTTGGTTATTGCCATTTCGCCCGTTTTGGTTTTGAGGCTGTTCTTGCCCCGCGACCAAATCGTCCCTCTTCGTTATGTTCTCGAGCCTAGTTCGACATTCCCGTCGAACGTGACCCATTCGACCGCATCGGTAACAAGCGCCTTGTTGCGGGCATCCCCTTGCCAGATGTGGTCGTCCACATCGCGGGCAAGGCGGTACCGGATCTTCTTGATTGAACCTCCTCCCAGTGTTGCTTTGTTGGGGCCTATTCGACCCTCTGCGCTGCTCGTTCCTTCCAGTGTTGTTCTCATTTCTTGAGTCTCGGCTTCTCTTGTCCTGAGGACCCCTGTTGGATTCTCCACTCACCCTTCTTTTCAGCTGCTGCACGCGTGCTACCGCTACAGCGCGACCGTATACGGCTTGCAAATCGGGGTAGTGTACCCCCGCGATCACTTCGCGCACGGACAGGTTCAGTCCCATCTCGAACTTCTGTGCCTTCTCCGCATCAGTAGGCACTAGCCTTGGTGCGAACCTCACCAGCTCCTTAAAGCGGGTGTAGTATTCTTGCACCGTTTGGCTTCCTTGCTTCAGTGACAGGAATTCCTCGTACATGGCAGCTTTGGTACTCAAGGGATAAAATCGATCCCTGAGTAGTTCCATCATCTCCATCCACGAATAAGGCTCGTCATCTTCGGTCAGTTTGGCTTGCGTTGCTTGCCACCAGTCATCAGCTTCGCCTCCCAAGTAGTACGAAGCGACATGTACCCTTTCTCCTTCCGGACATTTGACCGCTCCTAGCAGCTTGTCAAAAGTCCGGATCCATTCCTCCAGTTTAGCTGGATCCTCCTCACCAGCATAGTGGGGCGGCTGGTAGGGATTCACCATCGCCAGGTAGTTAGGGCGAGCTTGGGGCGGAGGTACCGCCGCAGCTTGTCCCTGGTTGACTTGCGCGTTTCCGAGCGCAATCAGCACTTCCTCTATCGTCCTAAGACGATCGCCCACATTGTTCGGTGCGGGGGCGTCCTGCGCACCTTGGGGCTGTTCCTCATCAGGTTGGTTTGGTTCAGTGACGTTTGGTGGTGTTTCAGTAGGTGTTTCAGTAGTGTTTTGGGGAGCAGGTTGGGCTCTGCCTCTTCCTCTTCCTCTGGGTGCCATTCTGGTACAAATAGGATAGATTAGGGCTGGTGAATTTAGCATATAGTCCAAGCAATTTCTATGAATGTATATGTGTGTAGTAATTTAGCACGTGGTGCTTTGTTCGGATTGAGGAGCATTGTATGCTTCGGGGTTTTATTTTATTTTGTCTTGTTTTGTTTTGTTTTGTTTTGATTTAAAAAAATAAATCGGCATTTTATTTCCTCATAAGAAATTTTAATACAAAAGTAGAAATATTTTCCTAGCAAAACGATGTCTAACAGTAGAATCTCTAGTGCCTCATGACGTCTCTTGGCGGGGTAGCAGGATCTTCCTCCGGATCTTCCTCCTCCGAACTTGGCGGTATTAGGTCGTCAAAGATAGTGTTTAAGTCTTGCCCGTGGGCATCGATGTATTCCTTTAGTATTAAGTTTTGTGTAGTGAGGGTTTGGACTTGGCGCTCGAGTTGGTTTATGCGGTGATGATCCGCCTCTCTCAAGTTGCCCATGTGATGTAAATTGGCCTCCAACTGAGCCATACGGTACTTCATCTGCTCTAGGGTCTGGTGGGAATCGAGATGAACACTCATCATCCTGACCATCAACTGCATCATGTCTTGACTAGCCATCTAGCGCAAGCAAGAGATCTAAGTTAATATTCGCCAAGATTCTAGTTCAATTCGCCCAGATTCTAAGTTCGAGTTTCCAAGATGCTAAGTTCAAGTTTCGCCAAGATGCTAAGTTCAAGTTTCGCAAAGATTCTAAGTTTGAGTTTCGCCAAGATGCTAAGTTCAAGTTTCCAAGATGCTAAGTTCATAGCAGAGATGCGACATGCATATGCAAATGATAGTTCCCCCCAATAATAATTTAATGCACCATATATATTTTTCCCATGGGTTTTAAAATAAACTTTCTCCATGGAAATAACGAAAATTAAAATTTAAAATAATAGTCAAAATATTAATAATAGTTTAAAAATAGTAATGGTTTAAAAATAATAGTTTAAAAATAGCCGGGCTCTGATACCAACTTGTAACACCCCGGTTTTTGGTAACCCAGGTCGGGATGTCACCGCCACATCTCCCTAGTAAGACACGGTTTCTCCGAGCTTACTAAAGAGATGCAAGGCTAGGTATTGCAGTGTTTAAAACATTTAAAGCATTCAAAATAGCCCATACAATATAATTCAAAATTAATAATAGCATAGCGCAGCGGAAATATTTAGTTTAGTACAGTATCGCAGCGGAAAATATAAAAAGGGCCGACATGGCCAAAACACGGGTTAAACAGGCCCGTTCATAATATAGTCTAAGTACGAAATTTAAAAGCAAAATAACAATTCCCAAAATCCCATGCATGATTCGTGCTCATACAGGCTCATTCCACATATTCTGTAAAGAAAGGAATAAAAATGGTTTTGATCAGCAAAATTGCTGAGTAAGTTAACACATGCATGATCGTAGGGTTTAAAAGCCATAAATTTGATAATTTAACAAAGCATGATAATAACATAGTATTTAGTTTCATCTAATCCATATCCAATAGCATAATTTATCTCAGGCTCAACACATATCACATGGTTCAAGATAATAGCCATAATTTAAATAAAGCATTTAAATAATTTAAATGGGACAACAATATAATTTAATCTAGTTTAATTTAATTTAGAATCCCCATTACATTCCCGATTTGGTATTTCAAAGTTTCACGATAAAGATCGCGATGTCAACAAGTTTAGCCGGTAGCCCGGCGGCCGCAGCCGTATCAGCCATACCCAGTACCACTCCGGAGCCTCGGGAAACCCATACGGATATTCACGAGAGTGTAGGCTCTAAGTTTCGCCGTTTTGGCAATATCACATTTCAAGTATAGCGCGCGGGGTCGCCATCGTCCATTACGGCACGAAGTGAATCGTTAGGGGGCACCCTGCAGAGCACTCACCCCTAATTTTAATTTATCAAGTTTGTAAGGGGATTTAGTTTTTAAAATCTGCCTTCCAATGTATTAATTTAGAATAATATCTCAACTCGTTTCAACCCTAAAGGTTAATTCCATGTTTCAACAAGATTTCCAAATTTCGTCTCGGTAAATCACAGTTTACTCCAAAATTCGTCAAAAATCAGTTTTAATTCCAAAAATTCCAAAATTTCATATCTGACTCGGAAACATCAAGATCTACAACTTTCGTGTTTTAACTTTTTCAATCCGAGACCTAAGTAGGTCGAAAACGCCAATTTTCGCAGAACAAGAAATCTGTCCGAGTTCAAAGTGTCACAGTTTACAAATTTCACATTCTACCATATCAATTCAACTCCAAATTTAATGAAATTTGACAGGGATCATCTTGAGACATTTATCTACAACTTTCATGTTCGGCCAAAGATCTAAAACAGCCTAGATCCTATGTCAAAAACGTGATCAAGATCATTCCTAAGTTCTGTCCAAGATTTCAAGATCTAGAATTAAACAGTTCGGTTACAACGGGTTTTCACATATCAAATCAGCTCCAAAAATTCTCCAATTTTTACAGTAGCTAGGTCCAAGTCTTAGGAACGTTTTTCGTGTTTTAAGTTTTTCCGTTTGAGTTCGTTTTAAAGGTCGGAAAAATTCAACAATTCTGTTGCATCGGTAGGAAAACAAAAGTGGACAGATTTATGGTTCTTGTTGAATCTTTTAGGTTTCGAATGTTTTAAAACCTCCCAAAACCATGTAAGGTTAACTTACAGTGTCTATGAACGTCGGGAATGTCCAATTCGGAGGCGTGGCTTCCAGATCACCGTTTCTCCTCTCCGTTCGTCGGGTTCTACGATCTAGATTCGATACGGGGGTGTAGAAAGAAAAAAGGAGATAATTAGGATTCGTTTTCGAATCGTTTATTGAATCAAGATTGGACCGAGACTTACCACGACTATGGAGATCTGTAGAGAACTCGTCCAACAGCGTTCGTCTTGGTTTCGTGCCTCCGACGACTTCGGATTTAGGGTTTCGAACGTATAGAATGGTTTAGGGTTTCGTAAACTTGTTCGGGGCTCCGAAGGGGCTTATTTATAGAATTCTAAGTCCCTAGGGCGTCCACAACCGAGCTAGAAGTCTGGAGTCGAGAGATGTTCAACCGAACGTCGAAAAATCCGCGTTCGGACGAGAGATTCACGCAACGACCGAATCTGTGGGGTGGCGCGGTCGTGGCGCGCTAATGCCACTTTACCGCGCGGCCACCGCGCCGACTTCGCCTGGACTTCGGTCCGGGCGGGTCGTGCGATCCGTCGTGCGTTTCCGCCTCTCTTTCGGGTTTCTATCCCTCTATGCTTCCGAATTCCGATTTCCGGGGTATATTCGGGTTCATACTTTCTCTCTAATTTTATTCTCAGTCTAATTGGATGTTTTGGACTCGAATACTCGAGTTCATTAGTGTCGGGTTTTGGTGTACCATTTATCCATCCTTTTATTGAATTAAATTCCTTTACTTCCTTTTTAAGTCAAAATCTCATTTCTCATTTTCTCATCTTTATTTATTTCTTTTATCTGCTGGATTTATTTATTTATAGTATTTATTTTATTTATTATTTATTTATTTAATTATTGTTTTATTTTATGTTGGAAAATTCTCGGGTATTACAGGTAGATATCGATCCTATATTTTTAAAAAGATTTACTAATTAATATAAAAGGTATAATAATACTACATAAATTAAAAGATTTACTATGATATACAACATCTTTTAACTTCGTCTAATTGAATAAATATAGTACTATATAGTTGTATAATATATATACTTATAATTAGGGGTGAAAGGGGTACGGTAAATATTAGACCGATCCGATGCCGTATCCGATTATATTCGAATCTGAATCTGTATCCGACTATCCAGCCAGATATTTCAATATTCGCATCCGAATTTGAATCTCTAATTTAATATATGCGTTCGTATTCGTATCCGAAAATATCTGACCGTATCCGAAAATTGATATGATATTATCCAGATTTTAAATATGGATATACGAATATATTAACATATTACTCCCTCCGTCCCATTCCAAATGTCCTACTTACTATTTTTGGATGTCCCATTACAAATGTCTTCTTTTTATAAATAGAAATAATTTTCTCCTCCAACAACTATGTGGACCCCACCATATACTCACAAACCAACTCTACCTTAATTCCCGTGCCCAACAGTAACCAGACACTTGGAGTGGGACGGAGGGAGTATTATTTATCAATTAAAAATTATCAATAATTATAACAAAATATAAATTATTCGATAATTTTTATATCAAATTTTCAAAAAAGATTAAAAATTATCCGATAATCTGTATCCAATTGAATCTGTATCCGACATGTATTTGTATCCGGCATATCTATATTCAATCCGAATCTGAGAAAAAAAATGTGGGATAATATATATTCGTATACGATACTATCCGATCATATCCGTACCGTTTTCATCCCTACATATAATATAATACCCACTTCATTTCAAAATAAGTGTAACATAATAAAATGGCATGGGATTCAATGCAAGGAACAAAAGTACTTTAGTGGAAGTTTTATTCCTTTAAAAGCATTCTATATATGGTAATGTAACATTTATTATGAAACACCCAAAAAAAGAAAGTGTAACACTTAAAATGAAACGGAGGAAGTATAGTATAATATAATATGATAATTATATATTCATTATTAGATTTGCATTAGTCACTCCATATTTATGTGAACAATGTTCTAAGCTTATTATTATTTTCTGGGAAGCTGACGCCAAGTAACAAATTGAAAAGAAAATAAAGGGAAAAAAGAGCAACAAAAAGAGGTGTCCAAAAAGTAGAAAGAAAAAATGAGCTAAACAATAGTGATTTAACTTCGCCCAACTCCAATCTCCAAGTGGTTGAATTGTGGAACCAAAACACTCCCTTGTTTTGGTGAAGATCTTCCCGACCTTGCTTCAATCCCTTGAAGGCTCCCCCTTCAAGTTACCCTTGGTCAAAACTTGTTGGCGACCCTCCTTCAAGTGTAGTTTCAATTAAGCGCGTGTGTTAACGACTCCTTGGAACGCTTGACTGACTTCGTCGAATTCAATCAAGACCACAGTAGCACAATCTCGATCAATTCACTCCAAGGCAGTGTTGATCGAATAACTCCCTTCAGAATAGTATTTTCTTGAACATGGGAAGGGATGTGTTTCTCTCTCACTCAATTGCCTCGATGTCACAAGGGAGAAGAATCAATAACATGAGCCGTGAGCACCATCTCCCTTGGCCGGCGTATTTGAAGAGAAATAGACATCTCTCCATTCAAGGTAGGATTTTGTTACCATAGTTAACCCTTTCCTTAGAATGGAGTTGCCCGGATTAGAAGATCTTGGTTTCCATACTTCTTGAGCACTATCCGAGCAATGGAATCAGCTAGCCGTTGGAGAGTAATCTTCCAGCAGATTCGCCAGCATCTCTTCCTTTAAATAGTTTGTCGAATACTGATGGGGTTGGTCCAACAAAGTAGTTCAGACATCGGTTGTGAACACATTTGCTCAAAACTGGTTCCCAACAATCTCCCCCTTTTTGGCAGAATGTGGGCCAGTATATGAGTTGATCAAACCGATGTCCAAACATTTATACAAGTACATAAAATATTTCTCATTTCACCCAACCACCAATTACATTAATTCCCATGTCTAGACAAACTAGTCTAATGCTCCGTACAAATAACCTATCCATTTAATCTAGGAGCATTCACAGCAAAACAGCACATGGCAATAAAAATGCAGCATCAATAATCACAGTCATATTATTACAGGCCATAGTGCAAAATCAGAAACAGTTCACAAAAAGTAGTCCAAACAAAATAACAAAAACGAATGTTACCCTTCACCAGCAGACTCCCCCTCCTTGATTGTAGTGCTTGCCAGAGGAACCGATCAACGGTTATATCAACTTAACTCCCCCTCTGGCGCACATTTTGCCCAAAAGGGCATGCATCATTCAGATTCTTTAGAGGAATCTGCATCCGAGTCATCAAATTCCTCCTCTGGATTGGTATTCATGTCCAGCTCTTCATCCGACCACACATCAGGAAGCTGTCTGAGCAGCTTTACAGCAGCCTGAACACGTGCATGTGCCTGAGCTTCCAGGACCTTCAAGTGATTGATGTGATCATTGAACTCTTCACGCAGGGAGGAGAAGGCATCTTTGGCAGGGATCCTTCCTCCTGGTCCAGGCAGGTCAGGCTTCTTTTTCACTAGGGCAGCTGATAGCTTGAAGTCAGCTATATCTTCCGGACGATCATGCTTGTCTCCAAGGATGTGGAGATGCTGCAGGTACTCAGTGATGAGGCCTGGGAAGGGAAGTGTGGTGTTGTACTTCCTTTTGATTTTTCCAGCAAACATCAGCATTTGTTCAAGCACCAGGGCTCCATAGTTGATCTCATTGTTTTGATCTATGGCAAACAACAACTTACACATATTCTTGGACACAACAGAGTGGTTAGCAGTGGGCATGATATTGTGTGCACAAAGTTTATAAAGAAGTGAAAACCTTTGTGTCAAAGCACCAGCACTCAATCCTTTGCCATGAATTCTTTTACCCTCAATTCCAGTGAGTGTCTCAACAATGGTGTTCATAGGGAATTTTGCAGCACGTGAGTAAACAGACTTAAGAGATGTTCGGGGTACCTGGAGGAATCGATTCAATGCCTTAGCTTTCAGTTTAAACAGTTCTCCTCGGGCATAGCTAAGTTCGAACCAGGGGCTTTTGGTGTTGAGGACTTCACCGCTCAGGTTTGCATAGAAATGCCTAACTAGCTGTCCTTTGTATTGCCTAATCTCCGTCCCCTAGAAAAGTAAGGATCTTTCCTCCAAGTATTTGTGCCACCCCATCTCCTCATATCTTGCAGTTGCAAATCGAATCTCCGTATGCACTTTCATCTTCTCCAGGACTGTTGTGAAGTACTGCTTGGACTCTTCATAGTAGAAGTCAGTGGATATGGCATTCCCTGCATCAATGATCTCTGGTTCATGTTCTTCAGATGAGGATAGGACAATCTTCCTCTTCTTGGATCCAGTGGCTTTGGAAGACCCTTCTGGTTCAGAACGAATCCGCTTCTTTGGTTCGGACTCCTTTGGTGGACTCATTTCAGGAGGAGTTGGTTCTCGTGTTTCAGTCTGGGGTTCCTCCTCTTCCACGTGATCAGACTCTTCTTCTTCTCCAGAATCCTCATCTGAATCTTCATCTGCATTCTCTTGGTCAGATCCATCTTCATCACTTTGGGTATCCTGTGAACCCAATTCTTTGGACTTGTTTTCAGTGGGATTCTCCCCCTCAATGGGATCAGGGGTATCTTCATTAGGGTGGTCAGTGTCACCTTCCGATTCTTTGTTCTGATTGTCCTCAGAGCTTGAGGATTCCTCGACTTCTTCTTTTTTGGCTTCAGTAGTAACAGGCTCTGTGGCTGGGGCAATTGGTTCAGTGTTCTTCCTCAGTTCATGCTTTCTCTTCTGGCTGGTAGTCCAGGCAATTTCCTCTGTGATCTCGTTCAAAGCATCATTCTTCTCGTCATCACTGATGTCGATCATTGATTCATCTCCAGAGCTTTCAACGTCTGACTCTTGCACATAGTCAGAATCTGGTTCTTCTTCATCGAGTGGTTCAGTCACAGGTTCATACTCCTTGGCTGGACTAGTTTGAGTTCCAGAAGCAGTGATTTGAAGAGGTTCAGTTGGGTTTTCCTCGATTGTGGTGATAGGAGCAGGATCACTCACGGCACTTGGTTCCACCACGGACTTCTTCGCAGGAGTTTTCTTCTTGGTCTTTTTAGTGGACACCTTTGGTGCATCTTTCGGTGCAGGGTCAGCAACTTTAGTGGCCACGACTGCTTCGGAGTCTTTGCCGGAGCCCATTGCAGGGAGGTCGGCCAGAATAGCTTCAATGGGTTTCAGTGCTTTGGCAATGTCTGCCTCAACGTAGTCTTCCTTGCCACGCTTTCTCTCTTGGTTTGGAGGAGGAGACAGCCTTCCCTTTAGTTTTCTGCGTTCCTTCTCCTTTTTGTTTCATGGTGTTGGCTCCAGCAACTTCAGCCCGAATATCGAGAGGATCTAGAGCAGCTACGGTGGTACCCTTCTCTCCGGCAGTGGATGGAGAAGAAGAGTGGAATGGAACAGCTACTAGAGAGGGTGTCTCTGAGATGGTCTGTTCTACAATTGCCTTCTGAACAGCTTTGGCCCGCCCCTTTGCGCTAGACTCCTCGGGCGATATCACTTTCTTTCTTCCTGTTGAAGATGCGGGAGTTGGTTCTTGAGACTTTGAGCATTGGCTACCTCGTGTTTTCACCATGTTTCCTGAAATATAGATCTTTTGGCAAGAGCAAGTGAGGAGTCACAGATTTCTTGAAGAATATATGATGAATGTTAAGAAGAAGAGATAGTGGAGGAGAAGGAAACACGATCAATGAGAGATATGGGCACGATAAGATGAGAAACTTCCCTTATTTCAATTTTGGAAAGAGGATCACGGTTACCAAACTTGTCATGATCACATCTTTTAATGGGAGTATGCGGATAACCGTTCCCGCCCCTTTCCTTGACAGGTCCGACTGTCACATCAAAATTCGAATTTGGAACTTATGTGGGAAAATTCCTAGTTTAATGAACCTGCAGAAATCTCCTTAACAAAATAATTAGTATTACAAAATATATATTAAGGTAATGAATATACGAAAATTAGGAATATGGAAATTGCACAAAATATAAAACTTATTCCAATATTTGCGGCATTATTAGGAGATTGTGCATAATCCGAGATCTCTTCTCAATTTTTCGAATCTTTCTCAATCTAGTGCCTTAGTGAAAATATCCGCATGTTGCTCAGTAGTTCCGACATGTTGGATGGACACAGTTCCTTCTTCAACAAGATCTCTAATGAAGTGGTGTTGGATCTCAATATGCTTGGTTCTCCCATGTTGGACTGGATTCTTTGAGATGTTGATTGCACTCACGTTGTCACATAGTATAGTGAGGACTTCTTGATCAATTCCATAATCTAGCATCATTTGCTTCATCCACAGCAATTGTGCACAACAACTTCCAGCTGCAATGTATTCAGCTTCAGCAGTAGAGAGTGAGATGGAGCTTTGTTTCTTGCTATACCAACTAACTAGGTTGGTTCCGATGTAGAAGCAGCTTCCGGTTGTGCTCTTTCTATCGTCTGCGTCACCTGCCCAATCTGCATCACTATAATCAAGTAATGAAATATTAGATTCTTTAGAATACCATATACCAAGTTCACTTGTCCCTGAAACATATTTGATCACTCTTTTGGCTGCTTTCAAGTGAAATTCCTTGGGATCGGCTTGGTAGCGAGCACATACTCCAACTGCATAGCTTATGTCAGGTCGACGTGCGGCCAAGTATAGTAAGCTCCCAATGATGCATCGATAGAGTTTCTGATCCACACTACGACCACTGGGATCTTTGCTCAATCTGTCATTAGTCCCTATAGGAGTTCGGACAGGTTTGGTGGACTCCATGCCAAACTTTTTGACAATGTTCCGAGCATACTTGGCTTGGCTAAGAAATATTCCATCTTTCTTTTGTGCTACCTGCAAGCCAAGAAAATAGGTTAGTTCCCCAACCATGCTCATTTCGAACTCCTTACCTATTATTTCGATGAAGTGTTCTTTGAGCACATGATGTGTTGATCCAAAGACTATGTCATCTACATAGACTTGAGCAATTAGAATTCCTTTGCTTTCTCTTTCGATGAATAAAGTCTTGTCAAGACTTCCTCTTTCAAATCCATGTTCGAGCAGGTACTTGGAGAGCCTCTCGTACCAAGCCCTAGGAGCTTGTTTTAAGCCATATAGAGCTTTGTTGAGCTTGTAGACATGTTGTGGATGATGAGGGTCCTCGAATCCTTTGGGCTGCTGCACGTGTACTTCCTCATTGAGCCATCCATTTAGGAATGCACTCTTGACATCCATTTGGTAGAGCTTGAACCCTAAAGAGCATGCAATAGATAACAAAAGTCGGACTGCTTTAAGTCTGGCTACAGGGGCAAAGGTCTCACTGAAGTCCACTCCTTCAACTTGTAACCTTGAGCAACTAGACGCGCCTTATTTCGTGTAATGTTTCCCTTTTCATCACTTTTGTTGCGAAAGATCCACTTGGTGCCAATTATGTTCTTGTCTTTGGGTCTTTCGACAAGAGTCCAAACTTCATTTCTTTTGAACTGAAGTAGTTCATCCTGCATGGCATTAATCCAATGTTCATCCTGAAGGGCCTCTTCCACTTTGGATGGTTCGATCTTAGATGTATAGCAGTGCAAGCCAGCTAGTTCTTTGAAGTTGATCTTCTTTCCCCGGGTTTTCCTCTTTTCATTGACATCACCTATGACATCTTCAGGATCATGATGTTTGTGAATACGTCCATTAAGGTCTTTCTCGGGCTCAGATTCATGTGTCAAGGCGTCCAGAGTGGGGGTCTGAACGACTTCCGAGGACTCGTTACTGGAGGTGATTTGTTCTGCATTGATCTGTCCTAAATTCTGACTACTAGGTAGTGTTGAAGGAACTTTATCTTCATTGAGTTGATCAGGATCCTTGCATGAGACATCTTCAATCGCAACATTTGTGGATTCAAGAACTTTCCTGGTCTTTGGTATATATATTCTGTATGCTCTGCTTGTGACTAAGTATCCCACGAATATTCCTTCGTGACTTTTCTCTTGGAATTTCCCCACACGTTCCCTGTCATTTAAGACAAAACATTTGCTACCAAAAATATGAAAGTAAGTGATTGATGTCTTTTTATCGTTCCATATCTCATATGGAGTCATGAGGGAGTTAGGTCTTAAGTAGACCCGATTTATGGTGTAGCATGCAGTGTTGATAGCTTCAGCCCACAAGAACTCAGCAACATTTTTGGCGTTTAGCATGACCCTTGACATCTCTTGCAGGGTGCGATTTCTTCTTTCCACCACTCCATTTTGTTGAGGTGTCTTTGGTGCGGAGTACTCATGCTTTATTCCATGAGTCGTACAATATTCTTCAAAGGACTGGTTTTCAAATTCTCGTCCATGATCACTTCGAATCCTTTTGACTTTAGTGTCTTTCTCAGTCATGAGACGGTTGCATAACTTTTCAAATGCTTTGAAGGCGTCACCTTTTTCCCTGAGAAATTCTACCCAAGTATATTTGGAATAATCATAAATACATACAAAAATATATTTTTTACCTCCCAAGCTTTCAACCTCAGTAGGACCAATAAGCTCCATGTGCAGTAGGTCGAGACATTTAGTCGATCCGAGGTGTTCAGACAGCTTGTGTGAACTCCTATGCTGTTTGTTCTTAGCACATTCATCACAGAACTCAATGTTAGAGTTTGTGAATTGAGGAAGGCCTTTGACGGCTTCGGTTCTGCTGAGTCTGATTAAGTCTTTGAAGTTGAGATGCCCAAGCTTTTCATGCCATAGCATGATGTGATTTTTACCTGCAACTGAACCAAAATTGCATGTTTGAACAAGATGATAACAATTATTCTTAGAGCGCAAACCTCTCATAATGCATTCTTGATTTTGGTTGAGCACTTGACAATCCTTCTTGGTGAACTGCACCATAAGATCCTCATCACACAATTGACTGATGCTAATCAAGTTTGCTTGAAGTCCATCTACAAAGAACACTGGAGATAATTCTCGTGAGCCATTGTTCTCAATAGTTCCTTGTCCTACTAGAGCACCCTTTTTGCCATCTCCAAACACAACAAATCCTCCATCGATTTCCTTGCAGTGTTTGAGCAAGTTCTTTTCACAAGTCATGTGTTTGGAGCATCCACTATCAAAGTACCATACTGTGTCCTTAGTTTTCTTCTTGTGTGATAAGAAGGCAACTTGACATCTATTTTGAACTTTCGGAACCCAGTCGCATTTGATGGAGATCAGCTTCATCTAGATTTTGTCGTTTGGCCAGATGATAGGTATTCCTGCTTGTAAGTCTCTTACTATGATTCCACAGTTCTTAGTTTTGTGGCCTTCAAGTTTGCAGTAGTCACATCTGAGTGGAATCGGAGGAGGTGGTCTTCTTGTCCATTTGTTCCTTCTTGTATGACGAAGAGGTTTCTTGGTAGTCCGGTGTTCACTCAGCATTCCTCCGGATACAAACTTACTTTTATTTTCTCCTTTTGAGGTGGAGGCTTGATATCCTAAGCCTTGTTTGTTGTTGCTAGGCCTCCCCATGGCAATGACCTCATCTAGCTTGGCTTTTCCCTTGTTCAGTGCTGCAAGAGTGCTTTCAGCTTTGGCAAGCTTTTCTTGAACTTCAGTTAGTTCGGTGTGGAGTGCATCCTTTTTGCCATGCATACTAGCATACCAGAGTCTGTAGTCATTCTTTTCAACTTCTAGATCATCATTTCTTTCTGGAGTTCTGCATTTTTCTCGAGTAGTTCATCAACCTGTTCAGACAGTTTCTTGACCTTCTCTTCAAGTTCCTGATTTTTGTCTTCGAGATTCTTGATATGCTCCTGCAGACTTCCATTCTCGACTTGAAGTTCTACTGACTCAGCAATGGATATTTCTAATTTCTCGAACGTTTCTTCATATAGATTGTTGAGTTTGTTGATGCGCTCTTCCTGATCCCTAACAAAAGAGTGCACCATATTAGAAGAAACCATATTGACTGAGTTAGTAGAAATACCTGCTTCGTGATCATCATCACTGTCTGAATCCCATGTCCCGACGAATGCTACTTCATAGTCTGGACCATTTTCACTGGACTCCTTCTCATCTTCAGAGTCACTGAATGTTACTTGGTAAGATTTGTTTGACTCATTTGTTCTAAGATTGGCACAGTCATTTTTGATATGACCTCTTCCGCCACACTCAAAACAGATGATTTCTTTGTCATCCTCAGATTTAGATGATTTAGATCTATTTCAGTCGTATGACTTAGAGCCTTTCGAAATAGATTTGGAATTTGATGTCCCGCCATCCTTCTTCATGGAAGAGTTGAATCTGGATTTTTGATTTTTTAGGATCTGATTCAGCCTTTTGGACAGCATGGCCAATTCTTCTTCATCACTGTAGTCATCAAGCTCTTCGATGGAAGAGTCATCCATATCCCTGGTCACAGATTTAAATGCCACTGGTTTACTTTTACTCCTAGGACGGTGATCCATTTCCCATGATTGTAGGATACCCATTAATTCATCAACCTGCAATTTATCAAAGTCTTTGTATAGTTCAAGTGCAGCCACTTTAGCGTTGAACCTTTCAGGAAGCGTCCCAATGAATTTACCTACAATATCCTGTTAAGAATACACTTTGCCAAGCTGAAGAGCTTGGTTGGTTAGATCACGAATGCGACCAATATATTGGCCAACAGTTTCATTATCATCCATAGTAATTTTATGAAATTGAGCATCAAGAGTAATGATTCTTGATTTCTTTACCGGTGCCATACCCTCGTAGGTATTGGCTAAAGTAGTCCAGACGTCGTATGCAATCTTGCATCCAGCGATAAGTCTGTATCGGTCCTTTGTAAGAGCATTGTGAATGGCATTCAATGCTTTGGAGTTCTTTGATGCAGCAAGTTTCTCGGTTGCAGTCCATTCACTCCTTGGTTTCAAGGTTTTCACACCATCTTTTTCTTCTACTGGAGGATGGTATTGAGTTTCTACTGCATCCCAAGCTCCTTCATCTAGAGCGATGAGAAATGCCTCCATTTGATCTTTCCAATGGGCATAGTTTGATCCATCGAGCAATGGGGGTCTGGTTACTGAACCACCTTGGCTATCCATACTTTGTGACTGGATCTCGCTTGCAGAGCGTGTGGCTCTGATACCAATTGATAGGTCCGTTTGTGTGGATAACCAGTCGACTAGTCCTGTAAACTAGTTCAAGCACATTTCGTGGACACGTTAAACAGTTTTAAGATATTAAGCAGCGGAAAATAAATAAACTGTAAAGTAACGAACTCAAGGTTTCTTGACCCAGTTTGGCACGAGCCTACATCTGGGGGATACCAATCCAGGAGGTTCACTAATTGTTTCAACTTGATCCACGATCCAAACAATAGTGATTTAACTTCGCCCAACTCCAATCTCCAAGTGGTTGAATTGTGGAACCAAAACACTCCCTTGTTTGGGTGAAGATCTTCCCGACCTTGCTCCAATTCCTTGAAGGCTCCCCCTTCAAGTTACCCTTGGTCGAAACCTGTTGGCGGCCCTCCTTCAAGTGTAGTTTCAATTAAGCGCGTGTGTTGACGACTCCTTGGAACGCTTGACTGACTTCGTCGAATTCAATCAAGACCACAATAGCAAAATCTCGATCAATTCACTCCAAGGCAGTGTTGATCGAATAACTCCCTTCAGAATAGTATTTTCTTGAACACGGGAAGGGATGTGTTTCTCTCTCACTCAAGTGCCTAGATGTCACAAGGGAGAAGAATCAATAACATGAGTCGTGAGCACCATCTCCCTTGGCCGGGCGTATTTGAAGAGAAATAGACATCTCTAGATTTTGTTACCATAGTCAACCCTTTCCTTAGAATGGAGTTGCCCGGATTAGAAGATCTTGGTTTCCATACTTCTTGGGCACTATCCGGGCAATGGAATCGGCTAGCCGTTGGAGAGTAATCTTCGAGCAGATTCGCCAGCATCTCTTCCTTTAAATAGTTTGTCGAATACTGATGGGGTTGGTCCAACAAAGTAGTTCAGACATCGGTTGTGAACACATTTGCTCAAAACTGGTTCCCAATAGTACCTAGCTTAGGTCTTAAACTTGTCGGACTGGAATTAGATTTATGTTAATCATTGATAATTATTCATAGAATGACGGACCAACTCTTCCTTACTTAGTCAGTGAACAAGGCACGGCCGTTATTCACTTTCCTAACCGAATTAAGAACCTATGGGGTGTTTGGTACAGGGAATTGGGCTTAGAGAATGGGAATTAAGCCCAATTTCCTTGTTTGTTTAGGACTGAGAATTGAATAGAGAGAAATAAATTGATTCTAGTTTCGTTTCTCTCCAAATTACGGAGAATTGGCGAGATTTGACATTTTCAATTCTCGACCCGTCGCATCATTCTCTGCTGTGTCTCTCTCTGGAACCCGTCACTCCTTTTTCCTCTCTCCCATTCCATCGCCAACCTTCTTCTGCTCTGTCGCCGTCCCTCTGTTGCGTCTCTCTGGAACCCGGTCGCCACCGTCCCACTGCTGCGTCTCTGTGGAACTCCGTCGCCCTTTAACCTAGACCCCATTCATATCACCATTGCTTCTTCTTTCCTGTCTGCCCGCCATCTGTTTGCTCTTCTGCTGTCGTCCGCTCGTCCGACTGGTATAAATTTCTTCCACATGTACAATTTTTGTTTCTAATTTCTATGTATCTGATTAAAGTTAGGTTTTTGTGTTTCTGATTGAAGTTGCGTTTCTGTGTTTCTGATTAAAGTTTGGTTTTTGTGTTTCTTTGTCACTGATTACAATGGGATTACAATTGGGGAAGATTAATGTAAATTACTCTGCTCTGCATGTCTGTGTTTCTTATTTTGTCACATTGATCATTCTGATGTTTCTTTGACTATGTATTGTGCTCCAGTTGGATGATTCTGATTGAAAATCCTTACTGTGTAGTATTATGTATTGTTTCTGGTTTAATTTGATGATAAATGATAAATCATTTGGGCTACCGATTTGTTTGCAAGTTTGAAGGTTCTAACCTCTGTAGTTTATTGTAATATGTATTGGTTGTGTTGAGTTGGCTTTCTCTACCAAGCAAGAAAATATAATCAGATTGATTACAGTTACTCTATCTTGATTTCTGCTGATTTTCATGAATGGCATTTGATCTTCCTCCTTGAACATATGCATTATAGATTTTAATATGACTGAGTTGTTCCCTGTTTTAATATTTTTATTGTTAATAATCCCAATGTATTTCTCCTGGTTGGTTTGGACATGAACACTTTGATTTATTGTTCCTGGCTTGTGTTTTCTTGCACTTTTATATGTGGATTATTTATTTCATGTATTCAAGATCATCCGAGGAGCTATAACTTGAGCCTTGAGCCTTGAATTGCTTGATAAATATATAGTTTGTACTATGGAGCTATAACTTGAGCCTTGAATTGCTTGATTTGATTCTGCACCCTTTCTTGGTTATAGTTTGTACTATGAAGCTATAACTTGGAGTTTTCATTATAAGTAGGTTCAGATTTATTCTTTATATTTTGTTTAATTGAGAATGACCCCATCATTGTTCC
Organism: Hygrophila difformis; assembly: GCA_030278955.1. Taxonomy (NCBI): domain Eukaryota; kingdom Viridiplantae; phylum Streptophyta; class Magnoliopsida; order Lamiales; family Acanthaceae; genus Hygrophila; species Hygrophila difformis. Next base: position 6,659,244 of record JAOANR010000004.1, on the reverse strand, counting down.
AATTAGTAGCTAGCTATATAGTAAAGAACCCTTCTTGTAATTTCACATAGAAACAAACAATGATGTGAGTTGTGATGAATGAAGAGACATCTCATTCTATTTCTATTTTCTAATGTCTTATTATAAGTTATAACATGCTATTGTTCAGACAACGGTATTGTTTTCATAAGTGTTGTTTGTCTGGCTAATTAATTAAATTTCTTTCTGAGGAATGTCTAGGAATTTTGTTTGAAAAACAAGGAATATTTCATGATTGAAATTTGTTGCTTAATCTTTACCCGTCTTTACCAAAATTCTGAGACAATGTATTGCTTAATATCATCTAGGTGGTGGTGCTAATGACAAGTTTAGTTCAATCCAGTGTAAGTTACTACTCCTATACCACACTGCAGTTTCAATGTAGAATGACAAGGTAGAGCTTCTGAGATCAGGTTCTATTCAACATCTCGGTGAAAACATGCTTGCTTTCTTGATTCATGCAGATGCATCCTCCGTCCTTCCTAGAGGCATGGAAGTGGAACCTGATGTAAAACCCAACCAGGACAGGGCTATATACTTTGACATTTTGGCATTTTGAATGACTGCCTTTCAACCATATTTCAATTTTGAATTTTTGTTAAATTGTTATCTCATTTGTTTTGTTCTGTATCTTGATCTTTTGCCCTGAAATCTATGTTATTTCCTATCTCAGGGGGCATACCTCATCACATTTCATCAGAGTGCAGCCAATGTGTTTTACAATTCTTTAATTGCAATCTGTTATGCTATGGGTTGCATCAGTGGTGAAGGGTGGTTATCCAGCGGCAATATCCTTGGCCTTATCTTGTTTGAGTATCATACTTATGTGGATATACTCCATTAGCTTTTCCTCAGATGTGGCCCTCTTTCTTCGTCTTGTATCTTCTTCACCTGTGCCATATGTCTGAAGCCCATGGTTAGTAGTTGGTCTGTTTGGAGCACCAGCCGTTCTCGGGGCATTTGCTGGTCAACACATGGGCTAGCGTTTGCTTGTATCTTATTTGTCTCGTACATTTTCTGGGAGGAAGGACCTACCTGCTAGCTTACAAGTTACCGTGGCTAAGTTAGATGCTGAAAGATGGCTCTTTAAAGTAGGGCTACTGCAATGGTTTGTTCTTCTGGCAAGGATATGATGCAAGCACACCAATTTCTTAATTTGGATCAAGAAGAAAAATTGATATGATAAAAGCAATTGTGGATGCTTTTTATGGGATAGTTGATTATTTTTTGAAGTTACATTTTAATTATGCACAGTATTTTATTTTAGTTTTAAGCTTGTAAAGAGATTGATTATCTTTTTAAACTTTTATTTGGAATTTATTAAAATATTTTTTTGTTGTTAATTTATGCATATTTTTTATTTCTATTTAAATAAACCATTATTATTGGAAAAAATTATAGTTTTGCTCAATATTTTAATTATACTTACATTTATATTTTTCGTTATTAATAAAAACCAAACAACATAATAATGTTTTTAATTCCATATTTTATTTTCTATATTGAATTCTCTAATCAACCAAACAAGAGAATTGATTCTCTGTTGAATTCTCTGTTGTACCAAACAGGAGTCTCTGGCATCAATTCTCTGCAATTCCATTCTCTGTACCAAACGCACCCTAGGTACGACCATTTAGTTATCCAATTGCATTAAAGTCTAGAAAATGTTAATTCAATAGGACGATTCTACCAACCAGGTGATGTCTCATTCGATTTCATGATTACTAACGGGTCATTTGGTTCGGGGATATGAGATTCTCAGTGGGAATCTTGATTAAGACATCAAACATTCCCTTATTTGGTTGGAGGGATGTTTCCGCTGGGAATCTAAAGTTACCATCACGATGGTAGCGTTGAGGCTTTTTTGTGTGAATGTGATTCCCACAAAAAACCTAGGTAATATTATATTACCGGGAATCTTTGAACGTATTTTATATTAAATTACCTTTATACCATTTTAAATTATAAAATTATTTTATGTGCAAAAAATAAAAAAGGACTTACCCCATCCCAAATTTTATAAGAATTTTCATTTACAATTATAAAGGGGTTACCCAAATTTTCAATATTTATTTAGTTTTCTTTAATTTATTCATTTAAATAAAACACTACTTAATAACTTGGATAAATTAAATTAGTATATATTCAGCTAAAAAATAATAATTTTAGTAATAAATTAAGTATAAATATTTTGGTTTTTTAAATAAAACAATTATGTTTAAATATACTTCCTCCGTCCCATCTCAGATGTCGTGTTTGACTTTTTTATAATGTTCATTGTTCAACTTTGACTCAATATTATTGTAAGCAATAATTGAAAAAAATAGTCGAGTTCGGTCTTGTTAGATTCATTTAGTTGTATAGTTTTCGAATATATATTTACATAACTTTTACTTGTATATATTTTAAAATATTAACGATTAAAAAATTGCATGCATTGGATTGTCCATAGAAGTGAAACATGACATCTTAGTTGGGACAGGGGGAGTATTTAGTAACACTTCATACTTTTAATATTTTTAATTTGAAAATAAGGGCATTCTTGTAAATTAGTTTGAAATGGAAATATAAGATTCTCAATTCAACCAAACTCATAAATGTTGAAATGACAAAAAAAAAAAAAAATCCGGTAACTCAAACTCCCAGCAATTTTATATTCCTGGTAGTGACATTCCCTTGTAATGTAAGATCCCTCCAACCAAACGGTCCCTAAAGTTTTATCCTATGGTTGTTATTCAATTAGATTCAAGTGCAATTATATAGACACCAACCTAATTATATCAATTAAACTCCTAAATCAATCACTATGGGTCGGGCCGGGTTTTTCGGGTTCGGGTTAGTCGGGTTCGGGTACGAAATTAAAATACCCGAACAAAATCCAACATTGGTCGGTACCCGACATGTCGGGTACCCACCTCGGGTATCCAATTACCCCACTTTTTTTTATAAACAAAATATTAAAAATTTTAAATTATATAAATAAAATCAAAGGGAATTATATCTACACAAAGTTAACCAATAACAAAGAAATCTTGAATTAAATATTTAGTTCATCCATAACAAATATATATGTGGATTAATATACATGAAAGAAAACTATGAACACATATGGAGAGGTTTTTAGCAAATACTACTAAATCCAGACAAATAGAGTAATTAATAAATTCTTCTATTGGAGAAAGACATAATAAAAAATGAAGAATTTGAATAAATATTTGAAGAGATAGTGAAGAATTCTCATATTTATAAGCGAATTATTTATATCAAACTTGATTGTGTATATATCTATTGTAGATGATAATTGTGATAATTTGGACTAAATGATAATGGCTTGTGTAATTATTAGGAGTTTTAAGAACTTGAAAAAAACATATAGAAAGTGTGTTAAAAAAAAATGTTGGATTATTTGGGTCCAAAGATACCCGACCCGAACTTTGGGTTTGGGTTTGGGTACCCAAACTCGACTTTTTCCATTAAATAAAAAACAAAAAAAAAAAAAAAAAAACCATCCCTGAACACGATTTTTTTCGGGTTCGGGGTGGGTATCTGACTAACCCGAACTCAATGCCCACCCCTAACTATGGGCACCTCACAATCAATCAATAAAGGAATTAATGTCTTGCAAACATAAATTATGAAAATACCTAATAATCCAAGGAAATAAAACATCAAAATATAGCGAATCTCACAATGGCAATCCAATCCCAACAGGGTCCAATTCTAAGCTAGATAAAAAAAACTACTCACTAGACACGAAAGAAATAACAAAATATAGAATAAAAGTTATAACAAACGCAGTGGGGAAGAATGAATTTCAACGATCTTTAATGTCTCCATCGATATCTGTCTACTCCAGCCAAAAAGTCGAACTCCAAAACAGCCGAGCAACTTCATCAATTTAACCTCTGTCATGTCCCAATTTTCGTCCAAGGACAGCAAGTAAAAGATAAAGCAAGAAATCGGAAAAAAAAGGCCAAATCATCCCAGAACTTTCGTCCATTTCACAAATGATCCCATAATTATGCCGTTCACTTAGTCCATCCAATATATTTGCTAATCCTCGCCAAAATCATCCTATCCGAGGTTAATGATCCCACAACTTTCGTCCGTTTCTCAAATGATCCCATAATTAACATATGATTAACCCGTTAATCATCGCGACACGTCAGCCTGGGATATATCATTAACCTGTGATGGGATGATTTTGGCGAGGATTAATAAATATATTTGATGGATTAAATAAATGGCACAATTATAGGACCATTTGAGAAACGAACGAAAGTTATGGGATGATTTGGTCTTTTTTCCCGCAAGAAATCACCAAAAACTTCAACTTTCCTTCCTTGCCAAATTATTTTCCTTCTGTCAGTTTTGATCTTTCTTTGGGAAATGAGATTCTCAGCCACAACTCACAAGATACTTTCGAAAATCCAAAATCTCATGGATTCGGCTTCCAAATCAATGCAAATCATCCTCCAATTCGCCCGGACACAAGAGCGCCCAGTTGGAAACAAATCAGTATCTACTTTGTGCGTAGGCATACCACCGGCTACTTCATAAATATCACCAATTTAATGTTTTTCAAGTAAAATTCACATTTCACTCAACTTATCCTTGAAACGCAGAAAACTTCAATAACATATCAAAATGGATCAATATTCATCAATCAAACTATGTAGTAGTATATAAAATATATCTCTTCCCCGAAAAGATAATCTACTTTCATTAAGTTAGAAAACATGTTCACCTCTTATCGATAACAACTAAAATAAATGATACGTCATACATCAAACAAGATCACTTCTTATCTATAACATCTAAATTAAATGATAAGATTGAGGTACCCTATCAAACATCATAAGATTGAGGTACCCTATCTACAAGAAATCCTCGGTATGGCAACCGAAATCCGCAACAAAAATAAGTCAGTCGTCGGCCGCGACTCAAACAACGATCAAAAGCGAGTAATAGTTGGCCTGCGACAGAATTTTATCAGTCGCTGATCAACGATGCAATCCGCGACGGGATGGCGTCAGTCACCGTTTGGCGACGGAATCGGAGACCGATTATTTCAGTCGCCGAGCTAAATAGGGCTATATCCCCCCTGACTCTACTTCGATGCCACAATTACAACAGCTCCAAGGAAATCTCCCCATTTTCACCATTTCTGATCTACTTGCACCCCATCGCCGCAACTCTTTCTTGCCTGCTACGGTTCAGAGCCACCGAGGGTCCTTGTTGAAGTGATTCTTAGTGCGACCCCGGAGTACATTGCGCTGCGTGGGGCCTCCACCGAACCCTCGAGCCACTGTTGCGCTAGGTCGCGGGACGAACAGTGACTACTATTCACAGCGAGTGCCAGAGTTTCAGTTCAGAGAGGGCCCGAATAATCGCCATTGTGAGCCCGCTGTTGAGAATCCCTCCTAATGAAGCTTCTAGAATAGTGGTGAATGAGCTTGAACTATCCCTTAAACTCCATAGAATTCTAGATAGATCCCAATTATTCCACACTAGTCCATGTTCTTTAGGAATCTAGAAATGTAAGGAATTGTTCTAGAATACTCCATAGGCTAGTATAAATAGAGGAGTGGTGGCCATTTGCAACCACAACAAAAACAACACAACACACACCAACCACAATCACAACACCAAGAGTTGTAAGAGTTGTAAGTGTTGAAGAGTGATCAATAAAAGTTCTTTCTTCCTTTGAAGATCTATCTTCATCTTTGAGAGTTTTCCTCATCCTTGAGAGTGAGTGCCACTATTATAGTGAGGATATCCAACACTTGCACACACACTTGGGAAAGAGTTCCGCTGCTAATACGTGTTCTTCCCAACAAAGTGGTATCAGAGCCTCGTTCGTTGAAGCCATCACCCTGCTAGATTGACGATGGAAGGTGTTGTGATGCACGATGGTGATATGTTCAAGCTCACAGCCGACAACTACTCCTATTGGAAGCCGATGATGGAGGATCATTTATACTGCAAGGATCTGTACGAGCCTATCAAGAATGAGAAGAAGCCGGAGGGCAAGAAAGATGCCGAATGGGATCTCTTGAATAGGAAAGCAGTCGCAATGATCCGTAAGTACATCGATCGAAGTTTGTTTGAGCATGTTTCCACCTACACTAATGCATATGAATTATGGACCAAACTAGAGTCCATGATTCAAAAGAAGACACCTCGGAACAAAGCTCATTTGGTTCGTCGATTGGTGAAGTTGGAATACAAGGATGGCCAGAGCATGATTGAGCACTTGAATACCTTCAAAGGTCTTGTGAATCAACTCACAAAGATCGAGATGAAGGTTGATGATGAGTTGCAAGCTCTACTGCTACTCAGCTCCTTGCCGGAGAGTTGGGACACGCTTGTTGTTACTCTTAGCAACTCGTGTCCAGAGGGAAAGCTAACTATGGATATAGTTGCTGATAGCCTGCTCAATGAAGAAGCTCGGAGGAAGGAGCGAGGAGACTCTGCACACTACGAGGCCAATGTTATGGAGAACCGAGGGAGAATCGAGACCCGTGGAAGAAGCGTCAATCGAAGCCGAGATAGATCCAGGGGCCATTCCAAGTCACGCACGAGGGTCACCTGCTACTATTGCGGCAAGGTCGGGCATATGAAATTAGAATGCCGGAATCTCAAACGCGACCAGAGGAACGGGGTTGTCAAGCAAGACTCAATAGAGCCAAGGAAGAACGAAGATAAGAATACGTCGGCGATAACCATGGAGAATAAAGAAAACATCTTCCTCATTGGAGAAGACTACTTGAACATTGCCTGTGACGACAGTACGTGGATAATCGACTCAGGTGCGTCAATCCACGTAACCCCACATAGAGAGTTCTTCTCAACATATAAAAGTGGTGATTTTGGCACTGTGAGAATGGGGAATCACGTGTCAAGCAAAATCGTGGGGATAGGAAACATCACTCTGTTAACTAACACCGGGTGTGAGCTGGTGTTAAAAGATGTCAGGCATGTTCCAGATATGCGACTCAACCTCATCTCAGCCGGTAAGCTCGATGATGTTGGATACATAACTCAACTTGGAGCCGGAAGATGGAAGCTTTCGAGGAACAACATCATCGTTGCCAAAGGAATGAAAGATGGGACGTTATATATCACCCAGGCCAAGCTATGCAAGGGAGAAACCAATGTCGCTCAAGATAGGCCGTGTCTGGAGCTGTGGCACAAGAGACTTGGGCATATGAGCGAGAAAGGGCTGCAAATCCTTGCCCGAAAGGAGCATCTTACCGACATGAAAGGTAAAACACTAGACCCCTGCACTCAATGTTTGGTTGGCAAGCAACATCGAGTCACGTTTTCAAGAAGTAATCAGCCTCATAGGAGAAAGCATATTCTTGACTTGGTGCACACCGATGTTTGCACGATGACGGAGAAATCAATGGGTGATGCATTGTACTTTGTTACCTTCATCGATGACCACTCTCGGAAGGTTTTTGCATATTTATTGATTACAAAGGATCAAGTCATAAACGTCTTCAAGGAGTTTCATGCAAGGGTGGAGCGAGAGACAGGGTTGAAGCTGAAGTGCGTCCGAGCTGATAATGGCGGTGAATATCGTGGCCCGTTCGATGCATATTGCAGGTCACATGGAATCAAGCTCGAGAAGACTCCACCGAAGACACCTCAACTAAACGGTGTTGCTGAAAGAATGAATCGCACCATCACAGAAAGAGTTCGGTGCATGCTTTCTCACGCTAAGCTCCCTAAGTCCTTCTGGGGAGAAGCAGTGGCAACTGCCGTCAGCATCATCAATTACTCCCCATCTGTACCTTTGGATGGAGATATCCCAGAAGAAGTCTGGACGGGAAAAAGAGTCTCGTATGACCGTTTCAAAGTGTTCGGTTGCCGAGCGTTCGTTCATGTTCCCAAAGATGAACGCGCTAAGCTTGACTCAAAGACGAAGGAGTGCATCTATCTCGGTACACCACATGATGAGTTTGGTTACCGGCTTTGCGATCCAACAGCCAAGAGGATCGTCAGGAGTAGAGATGTCATATTCTTCGAAGATCAGACTATCGAAGATTTTCGTAATGAGAAGAAGTTGATGGTTCGATGTCGTGCCTCTCCTGATACACCAACAGTGGAGCATAATGACCAAGGTGAACAAGCAGCCGAGGATGCTGATGCCGAGATACCTACCTCAAATGACGTAAGTAACGAGGAGGTTTCTTCTGAGTCAGGCGACACAGAATCATCACAAGAAGAAGGTGAGACTATACAACCTCAGTTACGTAGAACCACTCGTGAGAGAAAATACTCCACTAGATACCCACCAGATGAGTATGTGATATTTACGAGTGAGGGGGAGCCACAAAACTATAAAGAGGCTATGGAAGATCAACACAAGGAAGAATGGTTGAAGGCTATGCATGAGGAAATGCAATCGTTGCATGAGAACCACACCTATGACTTAGTGGAGTTACCAAAAGGGAGGCGAGCATTGAAAAATAAATGGGTATACAAATTGAAGACTGAAGAAGGAGGCGCAAGACCAAGATACAAAGCCAGAATCGTCGTCAAAGGATGTGGCCAGAAGAAAGGGATAGATTTTGAAGAAATATTCTCTCCCGTCGTAAAGATGCAATCTATCCGCGTAGTTCTTGGGCTTGCCGCATGCCTAGACCTAGAGATTGAGCAATTAGATGTCAAGACGGCTTTCTTGCATGGAGATTTAGAAGAAGAGATATATATGGAGCAACCCGAAGGATTCATAGAGCCGGGGAAAGAGCACTTAGTATGTCGTCTCAAGAAGAGCCTCTATGGTCTAAAGCAAGCTCCGAGACAATGGTATAAGAAATTCGACTCCTTCATGGCCCAACATCAATTCCAGAAGACTCGCTCCGATCACTGCGTGTTCATCAAAAGATATCCTAATGGAGAATTTATCATCCTCTTACTCTATGTGGATGATATGTTAATTGTTGGTCGTGACAAAAAGAAGATCGAGGCACTAAAAAAGGCTTTGAGCAGATCGTTCTCCATGAAAGACTTGGGACCGGCGAAACAAATCCTTGGGATGAAGATCACTCGAGATCGTTCCAAGAGACTACTATGGCTATCTCAAGAAAGATATATTGAGAAAGTTCTCGAAAGATTCAATATGGATAAAGCCAAGCCGGTAGGCGTTCCACTTGGAGGACACTTCAAGCTAACTAAGAAAAAATGTCCAAAAAGTGAGAAAGGAAAAGAAGAAATGGAGAAGATCCCATATTCATCGGCGGTCGGGAGCCTCATGTATGCCATGGTCTGCACTAGACCTGATATCGCCTTCGCTGTTGGCATGGTAAGTCGATTCTTATCTAATCCTGGTAAAGAACACTGGGCAGCTGTAAAATGGATATTTAGATATCTCCGGGGAACTGCCAAAAGATCTATATGCTTTGGCAAAGGAAAACCAGTGTTAGAAGGGTATACTGATGCAGACATGGCAGGAGATGTTGATTCAAGGAAATCAACATCAGGATATCTAATTACCTTTGCAGGGGGAGCTGTATCATGGCAATCCAGATTGCAGAAATGTGTGGCGCTATCAACAACAGAAGCTGAGTACATAGCGACTACAGAAGCAGGCAAGGAGATGGTATTGATAAAAGGATTACTCACCGAGCTAGGTCAGATTCAAGAAAGCCCGATGCTTCTCTGTGACAACCAAAGTGCGATATACTTGGCAAAGAATCCAACCTACCACTCCAGATCAAAACACATTGATGTTCGATATCATTGGATACGAGATGCATTGGAAGAAAAGCGACTCCAGCTCGACAAAGTGCATACGGATGACAACTGGTCAGATATGATGACCAAAGTAATACCTCTGAAGAAATTCGAAGATTGTTGCAGAGGCGCAGGAGTTACGGATCATCCAGATTAGTCGGGAAGGGGGAGATTGTTGAGAATCCCTCCTAATGAAGCTTCTAGAATAGTGGTGAATGAGCTTGAACTATCCCTTAAACTCCATAGAATTCTAGATAGATCCCAATTATTCCACACTAGTCCATGTTCTTTAGGAATCTAGAAATGTAAGGAATTGTTCTAGAATACTCCATAGGCTAGTATAAATAGAGGAGTGGTGGCCATTTGCAACCACAACAAAAACAACACAACACACACACCAACCACAATCACAACACCAAGAGTTGTAAGAGTTGTAAGAGTTGTAAGTGTTGAAGAGTGATCAATAAAAGTTCTTTCTTCCTTCGAAGATCTATCTTCATCTTTGAGAGTTTTCCTCATCCTTGAGAGTGAGTGCCACTATTATAGTGAGGATATCCAACCTTGCACACACACTTGGGAAAGAGTTCCGCTGCTAATTACGTGTTCTTCCCAACACCCGCCGATGGTGTCGCCGGATTTGGATGTAATTGCATTTCGGTTTCTAGGAATCCTAAGGTAATAAATCTGTTTCGGTGACATTTATTCCGTTAAATTTAGTGAAACTATTTGTTCTTCTTTTGGTTTTGGAGTTTGAAAATGAAGAGTATTCGTGCTCTGAAATGTTCTCTATTGGCCGTGTTCTTGAAATGGAAATCGTTGTCTAGTTTTAGAGTTTAATTCCAATTTTTGTGAATTTATAGAATGAAATCCGATTTTTGGTTCTCCTATAGAGACATATAAATTTTATAATTTGTAGATGCCAAAAGAACATATGAAGCTACATCTTGAAGTCAACTGAATGCTGCAGTATTGAACAAGGAATACTGTCTGTGTGGTGACATTAATAGTTGTGTGCTATTGAGCAGATATGAGAGAAACAGGGCAAGAGCAATTATTAAAGGATATTTTTTTCCTAACCATAGATAATGTTGAGGTTTGTATGAGACGTAATGTGTATTAGTACTTTAAAATGTATTGATAACAGTGGATATTGCACCTCTTCATGAAAGAAATTACTTGATTTATGTTCACTGTTTTTCTCTCTTTTCTACATTCTATTCGTTTGTATCTTGTTTGTTTCTATAGGCTTGGGTATAGAGGATTGAAGTGTGACAGTGTCACGAGCTAAAGGAATTTGCTCCTCATTCTTTCTTGAGGTGGTCAAGAAAGTCAAGGACCTTGGTATGATAAGCATCATTCTTTCTTGAGTATACGTTTACTTTTTGCAGCACTAGATTGATTGAAGTGTGAACTGATCATAGCACGACGTCCGTTCTTTGCAGGATCCCTAGTTGGAGTTACAGACGGGAGGATTAATTGGATTTGGTCTGGTGAAGAATATAGAGACAGCTCAACCCACCGACATATTCCTTACATGTACTACGAGTACCAATTATTATGATATGACTGCGTTTCATTAAGCTCACTGGCATTTAATCATTAGTTGATTTCCTGACGTACATGTCCTAATTCTCAATTTGCTATCATGCTATTAGAATTAATCTGTTTGTCTTGAGTAAATTTGAGACTCTATTGCATGATTTTTAATTATGCTGAGCAGTCTTATACCCTAATCATTAGGTTTCTTAATTTGAGACTCTATTTTCTGTGATGATGATGATAATGATTTCTTAACTCTTTACAAGACAAAAAGGGGGAAAATTATGTTTGAGGTCATTCGATGCTTTTGCGTTTTGACTGGCATCCTAATGATTGGCCATGGATGCTCTTTTATTGATATTAGAAACTTATCCAACAGTTATGATGACCGACTTATCAGATTATTTTCCATTTCATTTCTTTACGTGATCTTAAAGTACAAAGATTTGAATAATAGCTCAAAATTTGTAGTGAAATGATTCAGCGTGATTGCATCTTTCATCTTGCGTGATCTTAATTTGTAAATATTATTCCCCGTATTCTAGTATGAACACTCACCTTGGAAATTTTTCTCGATGTATTTTTCTCGTATTAGTTTGGTACTGTATTTTGAATCCCGATTACCACTTCTACTATGGAATTTTTTATTGTCTGCTGAGATGTTCATATTCATTGTAGAACAAGCAGGAGACATGATATGGAATCTCTTGGATTTGTCTTGATGTACTTCTTTAGAGGAAGGTAACTTCTTCATCCTATCTTTTAACGTAAAATATTTTTGTAATACCATAGAAATTACCCGAAATAATTGTAATTCACTAAAGAGACTTTTATTAAATATTTAATCACTTGCTTAAAGAATTAGTATATTGTTTTTTTCTACAAAACAACACTTGAAAAACTATATATGTAAATTTGTCTTTTCCAAAAGAAATATGAATTTCAATATCAAGGGTAATAGAATTATATAGTTTTTAAATCTATTGTTTAAATTATATATATAAGTTTTTATATATATACACATTGGTCTTGAAAATTTTTATGAGGATAGTATGTGAATATTTTAAGTACCTTGGTATTCATTATGGAATAAATTTTTATAAAAATAAAAGTATGAGTTTTTATGTGAATCTATGAGAATTAACTTTTATATATAAGAAAATATATTCATAGATTATAATTTTTATTTGATGATGACATGAAGACTTTGTGGTTTGAGTATTGTTATGAATAAAATAAAACCATGCAAGTATATTATTATTATCTTTTTGAAAGCACATTAATATAAATACAATACTTGAAATAAATAAATAAATATTATATTATCATATCCAACTCATTGAGTATAAATGCATGCCACTAAATAATGGCAAGAATAATGATTTTTATAGACAAGCTAATACTTCAATCATTTTCATGATACACTACTTACACAAATATAAGGTTAAAAAGCAATTGCAAGAAATTTTCTTCCTAAACAAATAGATGAAAAATCAACATGATTAACAAGTGTCTTGGATGAATGGCTAGCAAAGAAAGGTGATCAATTATCTCTTGAACCCACCAAGATTAATAGCCTCCATAATAGGCAAACCATTATGTTAATAGACAACATGATGGACAAAATTAATAGCCTCCCAAATTAATAGCCTCTTTGTTAGGCTATAAGAACCAAATGAGTGGATACAAATACTCTAACCATTATTGATCAAGACACACTTAATTGGATGATTGGTGAGGTTGTAATCACTCTCACAATGTGTCATGTTCAATTGTTCAAATCTTAGCCTATAAATAGAGGGAGTTTCTAGCCTTCAAACACACCAATCTCATCCATCTCATTAGCCAAATTCACTACCCATTTTATTCTTCAAAGTTCTCCCACATAGTGAGCATATCTTAAGGATTGTGGAGTCTTGTAGGCTTGGCAACCTTCATCATTCTAAGAGTCCTAAATCTTCTCAACACTTGGTTAGTAAGATATCATCCTTGAAACTTGTATCTTAGAGATCTAAATCTTTTATTTTTATACTATAAATTGATTTCCCTCTATTTGTCGAATTTCAGCGAAACCCGTAATTTGTGGTGCGAATCTTGTGTTATAACGGCCATTATCTTTGAATCTCCTTGGTCTTATATATCTATTCTGTAAGTTAACACTCTCTCTTTAAGTTTGGAGATCCTCATCCATGTTTTAAGAGTACAAAATAAGAATTCCCTCATTATACCAAAATCTGTCCGTTTTTCGTTTACGTAATGATCCATCTTTTTAAAATATTTTGGTTCATTATACCTCAAAGGTTCCTTCAT